>OY979665.1:9323573-9537676 GCA_963855955.1 Luperina nickerlii
CCAGATAGCATGGCATTTCAACAATTCCCATCATAATGTGCATGCTAATAAAATCTCTCATCTCATCCTCTGAAACTTGGATGGATCTTCCGGTTTGTTGCACGGAATAAAGGTTCGTCTGTTCCACTAAGTCGGTAAATATATCTTGAGAAAAAAATAAATAAAAATAATTGAGGGGGTCATCACCTGGAAAATCAACTGAGGCTTCATATGTTTCTTCGATTAAGGCACAGTGGCGAAAAATACCTTTCTTCCATTTATAAGTAAGGGAAAATTTTGGAATTTTCTTCGATTTTTTGGCAGCTGCAGCTATCTGCTTTCGGGCTCTAGTTTTCCTAGTAGACGGACCAGGCACTGGCGACCCTATCTCAGATGGAAGAGATATCATAGAAGATAATGAAGGAACATTGTCATAGTTTGGTTCCCTGGATGGTGAATTGGGGCAAATTTCCTTTAAAACTGGAGTTAATTCAAGTGCTTCGTAGTGATATATATCAGATGGCTCTAACAGCTGTTCATCGTCAGTTTGAGTTGCTTCTGGTTCAGGACTACTATTGATATCTAAGCGTTCTAAGGAAGAATTAATAGAAGGAGCAGATGATGAAACCGGGCCTGGAGAAGGTGGCGGCAGTTCATTGTCACTGTTAGTGTCTGATTTGTCGCTAGTGTCGGACGGTGCATGCTCGACGGGAACAAGCGCTAAAATTCTTTGCGTGCGGTCTTGTATTTTATGCTGTTAACAAGCGGAAAGAAAAACATAAGCCCATTGAAAGCCCACCACCTAAAGCATATTATTATTTGCAAATTAAAGTTATACCCAATTTGGCAACGTTCATCACAATGAACGTACCAAACTGACAATACTTATTCGAGTATTTGGCAGTGTTCACTGCGATGAACAAACAAGTTTGCCTCCAAAAATAAGTTACCAAAAACACAAAACATTGCACAAAAACCATTCCAAATCAAAGAATAAACATTGCTTATTAAATAACAATCATGAAAAATGTAATGTACTAATGAAAAACATGTAAAATAAAAACATTTACCTTGCGAAGAATTGAGTGCCCGCGTCTTGCTGACATCTTGTCTCGATAATGACAGATGAACGATGTTGCCACTAGTGGATTATTTTTTATACCAATAAATATATTTTAAATGTGCCATAATCAAATAAAAAATCGAAAATTAGTAGATAGCAGTCGCTCAGTATTTATCTTTTATGAATGTTTATCACAGTGAACGTAATCAAATTAAGGGTTAAACAACTGACAGAAAATTTTCTTGCGTCCAGATGATATAGGGAACTCGAATAAACATGCTAATTGCCAGTGACTTCTTGACTCATGTAGTGTCTCTGTCACGCGGATATTCATAAGTAATTTCCCGTAAAAGGTACTAAGTACTCTAATTTGTGTTAGGTCTAAGTCGTCATAGTGCACAGACGAAAATGTTTATTTGCTTTAGATCACTTCTTTTAAATGATTTCATAATGCCATGCTACATGCGACATATTATTCTTTTTTATAAGAAATAATATTAATAAGAAAGAATGGAAGAATGGAATGGATGATGAAGAAAGAATGAAGAAAGTAAAAGTCCCTACCTACGAATAATGAACTCACAGTTTCTTGGCATAGCCAAGGTTTTGAGGCCCCTACCGTAAATCCGTATTCTTTGGGTCTTTTATTTTGAATATCGATTCCAGTACCTACATAGAAAATAGCCCTTCAAGTACGTTGTGGTGCGTTCAATAGAGGAATGAAAAGTACAAGTAAAAATTTACGTATCTGTAGGTGCTTTGTGAGAGTGTGATACACGCTTGTACGATACGACTACATACAGAAAGCACAGCTAAAAAAAATCTCTATTCCTAGACAGCACGTCTCGCCGAAAACTTTGTTGATAGAAAACATTGTTTGTACCTAGATATCTCGGTACACAGAGATCTCTGTTCATAGATAGCAACTTCTTGCCGTAAACTTTGTTCATAGAAACCACTGTTTCACCTTGGTTTACAGAAAGCGCCTTTGGTTCACGGAAACCAATAGCTATTAGTATTCCCATTCGCTCGCTCTTGCATCCTGTGTCGACGAACACCTGGTGGAAATTATTCGTCTTTGTATTTTTTTTGGTGTTTAGGTGAGAAACTAAACTTGTTCCACTTGATCCCCACGGTATTACTAATTACAAAACCTCAACTACAATATTGTTGTTGCCGTTAAAAAAAATTGGTACTTACCAATTTTTTTTAACGGCACCTCTGTTTCACCTATGTATCTAAATGCTTCCTTCTACGTTTCCGTATATCTACACGATGATGGTATTTTTGTACCCAAATCTACAATACATATACATGGTGCTAATTATTGCACTTACCTACGTCAAACATTTTCTAAGAGAACGATCGGTCGAAGAGTTTCTTGACCGTGTTAACCTTTTGACCGCCACACGTTAAAAATTCAAAAAACGTGCCCTCGGCGTCAAAGTCTGTCATGTAGTCGAACCGTGTCGTGCTGGGCACATTTTGGTTTGTCACTTTAGGTACAGCCGGTCGATTCTGTAAAAATCTCACCGTGAAAACTTAAGTGATGTGAGTTTGTTTTTGCTAGGAATTGACACTATTGACAGCTGACTCCACGCTCACTTAACCTAAGTTTTCACGGTGAGATGGTTACAGAATCGCACTGCAGACGCCAGCACATCAAGCTACCCGAAAATGTCAAATTTTCTCAATCAACTTTGAACTTTATACTTTTTCGATAAAGTTGCAAATCTATTAAAAGAACTTGACAGATTGTAGTAGCTAGATGTGCTGGCGTCTGCACATGACTGTGGTGGTCAAAAGGTTAAACGCTGAAAGTGTTTTAGGGACATACCTAATTATTGTCTTTCTATTTTCGTTCTCTATAATTTAAAAAAGTAATTACGCTTGCAATTTCAATAAGAAGTGAAAAATATCAAGGCGGCTGCTTATGTAGGAATATCGTTGCCGCAATGCCGTGTGAAACTGTGGATAAAAATCAAAACTAAATGAGGGTAGGAGAAGAAAACTCTCGTTTCACGAAGCTAGCGCTCTGTCACCAAGTCTGCTTATTACCATCGGGTGGAGCAGTTTAATTGGGTGAAACGACGGAAAAAAGAAGTCCCTATTTAAAATAATGGAATGGGGATATCGATCTTCGGGAGACTTCGATACCTGCGTTTTAAACACAGGTATCGAAGTCGGAAGTTTCTGGAAAATATTCATGGGACTTTACATAGATCACAAGTTAAATAATTCCATAGATGGTTTTCCCATGTTTGTCTTTATGACGTGGCTGCATGTGGAATTACTTATTTGCTATAGTAGGTACAAATATAATAGCCGTAGTTTCATAATATTTGCACAAACCATTGTCATAAAACAATCGCATTTATAATAGGTACCAATTCATAGTGGGCTCTTGAAGTTAGCGCGATTGTTATAATTTTGGTAAAATACTGTGGACCGACATGGGGCCAAGTCACGGTTTAATGTCAATGTTTCATTTTCAAATCGTTGTCTACCTGCATAATCGTAGACGAAATATACGGTTATAAAGGGAAACAGTCAAAAAAATATGTTGTAGTAAAGAAGATCAGCCGACCTATTCTGTAAAAATACTTACCGTGAAAACTTGCGTGAAGTAAACTTGAAATGAGCTATCATTCCACCAGATGCCAGGGATTGACACCATTGACATCTCACTTCACTTAAGTATGTTTTCAAGGTGAGATTTTTACAGAACTGCAGTGCGATTCTGTAACCATCTCACCGAGAAAACTTAGGTGAAGTGAGCGTGGGGTGAGCTCTCAATAGTGTCAATTCCTAGCAAAAACAAAGTCACATCACCTAGGTGAGATTTTTACAGAATCGACCGGCTGCACTACAGATTCAACGTAGCGTCGGAAAACATGAACACGGGCGACGAACCTAAACAATATCAATCTAATTCGGTAAAAAAGTTACAGTTCATTGTCAGACATTGCGTTGTTATTTTAATATGGCGAGGTGATGTGTGTGCCGTGCGCCCGTATAAATATTTCATCGCATACAGACCGGAATATGAAGTGGTTAATTTAAATTCTGGCTCGTCTGCGCGGTGCGGTCGAACACTCCCCGGTTATGCCACTTTTTATTTTTCACTTTTCCGCCTCCCCCATCCCCGACTTCCTTTCTGAATGCAAGTGGACCGTCGCTTTTATTACTGAAGTTTGTACGAAACATGAACGGTTTTTGGGAACAATCTATTGGAGCTCGTAAAAATGCAGCGCGCGAGTACTTCTTTCTCTTACAGAAAGTAACTTCGTGAAATAGAGGAAAATTGGCGACAAAAAAGGAACAAGTCGTCGTTATATTCATTGAAAGTTGTTCGAATACGACGCAATTTTACATTTTCAATTGGTTATCTGATGTTAAAAGTTGATAATATTTTATAGCTTCGCATACGATTTGCCTGAATAGTTTCAGCGTAGGTAATTAAAACTGCACAGGCTTCCATAGTATTCCACACCTGGTTGGCCGCACTTAATTCTCGTTCAATACATTTGCACCGCCAACAATTTCGACTAACCGCTGGAGCAGAACCTTTTAAAGCTGGTCTCTCTAAAATCTTTTATTTGGTAGCTACTTAAATTGGCTATTTAAGTAACAAATAAAACAAAATCGATGTAGGATATGAATGGAACTGCTTGTAGGATCAAAATACATTATTATCTGATATCTCTATAAGGCTTCAGTTTTAATCTACTTACTTACGTACACCGTATCAAGCAAGGGTTTACCATATCCCACACTCCACTTAATCAACAGAAAAACTACAAGCAGGAAGCAGGTATAAAAAAAATGAATAAAAAACGCTCACTCAGTATCAGAGGTGGTAATAATATACCTGGCTCTTTATCTAAAACCAGACTTGAAAATGTATAGCTAAGAACTTCCAAAGGTTGCCGCGAACTGTAGTAAAAGAGCCAGCCCTCCATTTTATGATCCCACGAGGGTTTCGGTGAGTGCCGGGTGAAAATATTCAAGAATTCTGCGGTTTTTTGAAGTAGTATTACACAAAATAAGTAGGCATTGTATTAAAGAAATTGTATGGAACGGAACGAGGGCAATCTTTTTCAAGTCCAAGTTATGTTTTTCGTCTTGAGATCGGTTAGTTCTGAGGCACTTAGCTTTATTATACGGTTGAGTATTTTTTGGGTATTACGTCGTAATCTCTACGGTTTTTATCAGAAGCAGTTTTTTTTTATAATGACCCCTAATAAGTTAAGATGTCTTTTTTCGACTGCTATCTATCTAACATTTTTTAGTGTTTTCGTCGTCCGTCCGAATCCATCGCTTAAGGACAGCTTTGGAGCATGCTTTTTACTAATACTAGGTGGCTTTTTTGGCCGTTTTTCCATAACCAACCGCCAGTTCAGTCAGTGACTCAGTGGTATTACATAAATTCTTGATTCCAAAGCAGGTACATAATTTTCTTGCCTTGTTTTCGCGAATAGTTCCCGATCTCCCGCGAACTTGCCAATTCCACATAATATTTCAGGCACGAACGAATCCAATTGTTTCAATTTGTATCTACGTTCTGAATACATTATTATCGTAGGTTTTACACTTACATACATACATATATGTATATAGCTGTAGGATGTTGGCTTAGCGTTGACACCTGAGTCACAGTATAAATAAAGACATACAGTACGTCGTCTTCATACAAACGGACGAAACGCGAGCTATACCTACGCGCCTCGACCACGGTATGCGCTCAGCATGCAGACAGTCGCGACTGTGCTGCAGTGACGAACGGACGGTGTGTTGTTTTTTTAAACAATAACCGCGCGATTTTTTCACTAAAAATAAGTTCAAGTACATATTTAATATGACGAGTAGGCTATATTGTGCTGTTTTTGGTTGCATGAATTCGTCAATAACGCATCCAGAGATAACTTTTTTTAGATTACCTGGAAACTCTGAAAGGTAAGACTATAAAATAATTTTACTTACTTGTAGGTAGGTACATAATGTGTGTATTTTTAATGGATAAGTATTTCATTTTATCTCCCGAAAAAAAGATGTCTGGATTAATAAATGAAGTGAATAGAGTAAAGGAAAGTGATAAACACGAGTGAGGTAGGTAGTTATAGGCGGTTCATGAATCATTAAACGGTAGGTACGCTTGTGTTAAAACCTCGGGGCATGTGTGTTTTGTTAGTTTGTATAATTCAAAGTAAAGACGTGGTTTTTATTATTAATAATAGTTGTTTATTGTACTGTGTGTATGAATAATACTAGAAAAAAATTGGTTGTCTGTAAAGTCGATTTACGGACGATAGTTTAACGTGACAACATCATAACAAAACATTAATGAAATGATTGCATACTTTTATGAATAAAATTAATTATTTTTATTGAATTATTAATATTTTGTATGAATACAAAGAAGGAGTGAAATGAAATCTACAATTTAATTGATAAATTTACTTTTATTTGCACTCATTAATTTAAATATGTTTATTACTTCAATGAACAGATTATTTTAACTATAACTTTTATACATGTTTGCTATTTAACTTCTTCCAATCTGTGTTATTCTGTTAAGGATAAGACGATGATAGGAAAGATTAAAAAAACATTAATATACAATTTTGAATTTTATTTGTGGTTCTTGAACGTTTGGTTTAACTGTAATAATAATAATAATTTAACATAATTTGTTTAAAAATACACATGAACAAGTTTTCATAGAAATAAACTGTAATCAGATTAATGTTAAATAAATGGTTAATTGGACGAATTATTTTATTATTTATGTACACACAGTAAAATACAATAACAAAACTAAATGGAAACACAAAGTAGGCAAATGTAATTAAAATGCTGGAGGCGGGCAGCCCTATCGCATGTTTACGTACCGCGCGGCTGTAGGCATTTAATTCAAGGTTACGGCCCAGATACAATACTGTATGTCTTTATACTGTGCCTGAGTGTTTTGTTAGTATGAGATTAGCTACCTGCTAGTTATTTAGGTACGTAGACGCCAGCACATCAAGCTACCCGAAACTGTCAAATTATCCCAATCAATTTTGAACCTTATGCTTTAACGATAAAGTTGAAAATCTATTAAAGAAATTTGACAGATTGTAGTAGCTTTATGTGCTGGCGTCTGTACTTAATGCTGTAGGCATAGATCGAGGACGTAGATAACGTTGCTGAGGTAACCGATAGGACTACTATGGTATCAATAATTGTTGCTATTTCTACTAATTTAGTTAGGTAGATACATCTTGCGCCCAATGCATGAGGGCATGCAATGAGGGTGCATCTTTTATTTTGCTGTTTGATTAAAAACCTTTTGAAAAGGGGGTTCTTTAAACCCTAGTTACTCCGCCAAGAATCAGCACAGGTAGGTACGGTCAGCATCAAAAGTCGATTAACACTTCAGTTTTTTTAATCTCAGTTATTGAGCAAAATATTTGTTCGAAATTGCAGCAGAAGTATAATACGATTTTGAACAAATATTTTGCTCAATAACTGAGATTTAAAAAACTGAAGGATTAATATTTTGCTCAATAATCGGGATTAAAAAAACTTAAGTGTTAATCGACTTTTGATGCTGACTGTACTTACAAACACCTGACTTTTGCCACGTCCTTACATTTTCGGGTCTAAAAAGAAATCTATATATCATACCTATAACAGCACCGAGTTTTGTTTACACTTGCGCGTTTAGCTGACGAGTGGTTCTACCGCTCGACAGTGTACTTGGTGCGTAGGAACGACCCCGGCGGCAACAATACGCGTTGCTCCCAAGTGTCACTTGTCGGTGGCTGAATAGAGGCCATTAGGCCCGCCTCACCCGAGCAGGGCGTTTCCGCAGTGCCAGGGTACCAGGGGAAATACTCCGGAAAACACCGTCTTCAAATATGTATGGCAGGTATTTAGGTTAGTGTTTATGAGATGGGCGGTATAAGTGACGGGGATGAGGTTTTCTTTACTTGAAGATGGTCTTTTGGATTTTGCATGGATCTGGCTAACAGACTTTTCAATGACTATTTAGCCGATTTAAACTATTTTGCCAGAGTCGTATTCTATGTATCAAGGAATGATGGAAAGATATTCTAATCTGGCGTATTAAATAAAAAGACCAATTCTCGTAATTGAAAACATTCAAAATGTAGTCATTATTTCATTTTAGCGACAATCAATGTCAAAAACGTGTCAAAAATGTAGGTAAATTAGGGATATTTTTGACAGATTGAGCTGAGATCAGACGGTGAACGTTCTTAAAATTACGAGAATTGCCTCGAAGGTTTCAGCGACTAGTAGGTGCCTGCAATTTTACATAGCTAGTAGCTACACTGAACTTATAAAAATAATTTGTCGGCTTACCAAAATATCACTGGGGCACAGTCCGGTGTTCCCCAAGCGACATTGAGGACAACATTTTTCTCTCACGCCCAGATGATCACGAAAGTTAATTGCAAGCGAGTACGAAACATTCTTTTTTCAAACACAAACATAATCGTGGGAATCGTACAGCGCTGCAGCGCTGCAATACCGACCCTTCACAAAATGGCCGTCGCAGTTACTGCCTTTGTCACAAAGCGCGCTGAAAACTGACGCCTGAAGAATTGCTTGCCAGTTCGCCGCAAACGAACTGCTTTGTTCCCTGTTGAATTCTTACAACTATTTAATAGCTTTTAATATTTATTGTACATTAGGTACTGCTACGTAAATATTAAATTACTTACCTACCTTGTCTGCGAGAAGCGTTGAGTGCATAGAATTTATTGAAAGGTTGAAGGAAGCCGTGTATGGTAGGAACATGGAGAGACTTTATGTGGACTAATTTTCATTAGAGTCATACCTAATAACTAATTAATTCATATAATAATATCGTTCTTTCTAATTAGAAAGATAAATGGATAAATTAAAGCAATCATTCATCTATCCATACTAATATTATAAATGCGAAAGTGTGTCTGTCTGTTACCTCTTCACGCTTAAACCGCTGAACCGATTTAGATGAAATTTGGTATAGAGATAGTTTGAGTTCCGGGAAAGGACATAGGATTGTTTTTATCCCGATATTCCCATGGGATCGACACTTACGCCGGTAAAACGGGGGGGGGGGGGGCAGTGCTAGTAAATATAATCGAAGTGTCTGTTTGTAATGTCAAAAGAACAGCTTTTTACTGAATGCATCATAATCATCATCATTTCAGCCCAAAGACGTTCCCTGCTGGAAATAGGCCTCCCACAAGCACCTCCTCTTCGATCGGTTAAGTGCTTCCCGCATCCAGCGGGTTCCTGTTGCCTTTACAAGGACGTCGGTCTAATAAATGCATATTAAACCGCTTATATTATACCGGTAATTATAACAAAAAAATCGAAATTTTTGTTTGGCTGTCTGTCTGTTTGTTCCGGCTAATCTCCGAACCGGCTGGATGGATCTTGACGGGACTTTCACTGGCAGATAGCTCATGTTATAACGAGTAACATAAGCCACTTTTATTATAGGAAAAGTGTCAAAGTATCGCGCAAAAAAAAATTTAAAACCATGAAATTCAATATATTGTTTTCTTACATGCACGCGAATGAAGTCGCGGTCACAGCTAGTTTTAAGAAGAAAGAAGATACGTGGCTTCAAAATTTCAAGTCGCCTTTCCGACGGCAAGGCAGTATTTAAAAGACCATTATTTACTTAAACTCAGAGCTAAAAGTTAAAAAGTAAACCGTAGCATGTACCGTGTCTCAACCACATCGGGCGGATGCAGTGGAGCAGCTATTGGCCCTAAAAGCGTATTCGTGTCCGTCGAGTTTCTCGTTAAAGTTTTTCAGTGTAACACTGGCACAGAGAGGCGATACAAAGGTTTACTGAGTTTCAGGAGAGTCTGAATTACGTCTCTCGATAGTCATCATGGCGTTACTTAGGTTCAAGGCATAATATTATCAAGAATTTTATGGTAACAGGTTTTAAGCATCAGATATGGAGTTTTCCGAAGTGGCTTTGATACAAATATTGTACCCCCGGCTACGGTGGCCGGTGTGAACTGACCCTAAGTCGAAATCCTATTCAATATGGAGGTATAAATTTTTGTAGTATACCTAACATTGAATTAGGTGTCTGTCTTTATAAAGCGCCAGGGTAGCCCGCGAAATTATTATTTTTTTGTTTTTTGCAATTTGCTGGTCAGTATTAAGTTGTACGTTGATTAATATATGATTCGCGGCCGTAACAAATATGTATTTATAGAATTATAATCATTAAAGTCATCAACACAACTCTCTAAGACCACGTAACCCCAAAGAATGGTGATTTCATGAAACAGTTATTCTTTAGTTAGTTATAACTAAAAAAAATAGTTACCAACTACAATTTCAAATCACAATAGGTGAGACATTTAGGTTAAAGGTTTAAGCATCAAATATGGAGGTGTTCGAAGTGGTTTTATCACAAATTATGTATGCCCGGGAACTGAATCTTAAGTCAATATTCAATGTTTCTAGTGTAGGTAGTAGCGATAACTAAATAATAAATAAATAAAATAAAAATAACAGTTTTTCAATTTGGGTGAGTCGTTTTCCTTGGTGTGGGGCGCAAATTAGATCAGTAAAAAATGTAACACTGGCACAGAGGCGATACAAAGGTTTACTGCGTTCAGGAGAGGCGGATTTAGGTCTCTTGATATCAGGGCGTTACTTAAATAGTACATTTTGCACTCATAATATTATTAGAGAGTTTTGGGTGAAAGGTTTTAACCACCAGAAATGGATTTTCCCTCAAATTGTTCACCCGTGGGAGCCAGTGTGAACCCCTTAAGTCGAAATCCTATCGTACTAAGTGAAAGTTTTGTTGTTATTTTACATTGACTTTTGCGTTCTTTTTCCCAGTTGTGGTGCCCAAATTAACTGAGCAAAAAATAAATCTTACATTTTTAGGGTTCCGTACCAAAATGGTTAAACGGAACCCTTATGGTGAGACTCAGTCTGTCTGTCTGTCACGGCGCAGATATCTCAAGAACAAAAAACATTAGCATAGCATTAGTGCTATCAACTTGAAATTTGGAATGGTTTTAGATGACGTTTGCCTAACTATTTTTCAAATAAGAAAGAAATAAAAATATATGTATGTTTTTTGCAACAGGGACTGAAAGGGGGTCTGAAAAATTCGAAGTGTAGCCCCACTTCGAATTTTTCAGACCCCCTTTCTAGGGCATGTGGGGTACCATATGAAAGAGCGCAGCTTGCACATTCTCAAAAAAAATTTCTAGGCTTCATAGTTTTCGACTTTTGATGAAAAATGTAAAAAAATACCGTTCCCCCTTATCTCCCAAGTTTGCAAAGAGAAAAATCTGAAAGTATTCTATAGATGAAGTTTATGTAAAGGTTATAGGAAAAATAAAACGAAGTCTCTAAATAGCACACTTTTTCAGAAATCATCATAAAATTTACATTACTTCCACTATCATAATAACATCATCATCATAACATAATAATATGATGTTACGGAACCCTCAGTGCATGAGAACGACTTGCTCTTGCCCGTTTTTTTTCAAAATAAGTAAGTAGTATAGTATCTTTATATAGTATCTTTTTGTAATCTATTGGGTATATACACTCAGCGGAACGAAATCTTAGCCAAGCACTTATCTCGCAATTACTCGCATCTACCCTTATTTCAGTGTCAAAAATACATTCAAATGCGACATATTGTGAAATTGACATGTGGCCAAGTTTCCGTGCCGGTGAGTGTAAGTCTAAATATTTTGAAAATAGTTTAAATCCTAATATATTTATGTGTGTTAAAACGCAATACTAAATCAGACTTATACATTCTGCTAAATGATAAGCACCTCATATCAGTCAAATCTTATCTTTTATTGCCAGATCAACAACATTTATTTGTTCTGCAAGTGTCTCTCCTTATCATTTGGTACACCTAAATACTAAGGATTAGGTACCTGCCGTTTATGTAATTTACCTAACGTTTTTATATTCATAATTTCGCTGCTGTCTGAAATAGCCAAAACACATGGAGTATCTAACCGAGGTGAAATTTTTTCTTGAGAAAATGTAGGTAAGTACTTGCTTTTTTCAGCTGATTCACCATTAAGCTGTCAGTAACGCAACGCAAAGGAAGATACTACTATATCGCTTACCCTTTGTTTCCCTAGTTACTTTTTGATCGAAAAGATAGAATAAGATTTTTTTACTTATCAACCAGCAAGAAGGGAGGGTGTCTCATTTGCTATGCGGTGGAGAACAACACAGGTTATACACCTATTAAAAGGTATAAACCAACCATTACCTAATTAAGTAGAGATTTGATTATTAATCAGTTGATTGGCGCCGTTATCAAACATCGCTACACGATCCAGGTCAGCCTATTGTGTTGTTGTGGTCGTCGATCAAATCACGGCGATTGTTCACTCAGCGCACTGAAATCAATGCCTTCGGATTACTGAAATGAATTACTTCGTAATTAATTATTCATTAAGATTATCTCAGGATATTCATATAAGTTGCTACCTAACACTAAGTGTCAGAGCGTTTCTTATACAATAACATAAACATAAAGTCCGTGGCAGCTCTGGACAGTGAGAGGTGGAAGTAGAGTTTGGAGACCTTTGCCAGCAGTGGGAATTCAATGTCTAGTAAAAAAACATAAATATGACATCACGCCTTTTTGGTTAAGCAGATTTCGCCAGTTATGTTTAAGTTCCATGTTAGGGGGCGAGCCTATTACCAGCAACCGGATATAAATCAAGACTCCGGACTTCTACTGAGAAATTCCTGACTTGGGAATCGAACATTTTTGAAGTGAAAACTTCTTTAGGCGGGTTGGGCATTTTTTGAGATGGGAAAAAACCATTAAACTCGCGCCACTGTTACCGTAAGCTACACCGTGCGTGTTTTGTTTATAAGACGATTAAAAAAATACCCGCTTCGGATGTGTTCGGCTGTCCTCGGGATGTACTCGCTTTTAATGTATATCCGATATGTCAGTGAGTGATGGCAAAGTATTCTGTTTGTGTTTTGTTTTCACTTCTGTCGGCACTCTCGGAGTGCCACTGTTTTTTTTTTAAGTGTCCTGTTAGTAATCGCGCATGTATAGCGCATGTATGTAGTACGTACATAAGGTTCGGTATCGATTTAAGGGCGTAGGAATGTACCTAATATACATTCTTACACTTCTGTCTATTTTTTTGAGGAATACGCTAGACTGCCGGGTTAAACGTTAACCTACCAGAGAGGTTACCTTAAACAAGTTCATAAAACATTTTAGCAGGGAATTTCACTAGGTGCTTACTTGAAAAAATATGAGATACTCTAAAGAGTTTCATATTGGAAGAAAATGCCAAGAAATACACAAAGTATACTTTCGTACGTGTTTTAAATTATTACACCTGAGACTGGGATACTGAAAGCATTTTCCACTCTTTCTCAATATCTGAAATTCAATGCATTTGAGAACGAAAAAAGATCAGAAAGGAATATTCGATGCACGCCATTCAACGAAAAAGGCGATGTTTCATGCGCTTCAGTATTCATCCTTGATTGATATTATTACTAAAAACTGTAGTGTCTGTGTGTAGGTAGTGTTTTTACACACAGAAGAAGTGATGGATGTTGGCGAATGCTCGTGCTGAAACCTGGTAATTTTGTGCTAAGCTTCACAGGCATGATCAGCCTCTAATGTCCCTATTGCTCGGGCGTGGTAAATTGTGTGTACATGTAGGTATAGTATTTGAGTTCAGCAGTGGAAAGCCATAATTTGTTTGAACAGAGTAAGAAAACGAACCAACCCATCAAGTATGAGAAATTGTAGAGGAAACACACGATATTGGAAGACAGCAACTTGCCACACACATATATCGTCCAATAGCATACCATACAGGATACATGGATAATTCAGAGCCAGTGGAGGGTGGCGTGACCATAGATAACGCGCCGGAAGTAGAGGAAGGTGTCGCTCGCGAGCCGGAAGTGCCACGATCCGTTGCGTTATCGCCACTGCGTCCGGAATGAGCGGGCCACATTACTGTGAAATATTATGTTTGTAGTTTATCTACAGGATGATGGGGATGAAAGAAAAATATAGTGAGATAACTCTTTAGAGTTTGGTTTTCATGAATCAAGCCTCCGTCCGGGGTTGCCCGGATTTGTCCTAGTTTTGTCTAGGTAGCGTCCGGCCATTTCTAAAGAGAGACCGGGTAAATTCAGTGTTATTAGACCTTTCTGGAAAGTTACACGTGAACCGACGGTTAGTTTGCAATTGAGAGTAAGAAAAAAAGTCATGGCTAGGTTTTTTAACTTCTATGATCTTACAAAGGATAGCTGAATAGCATTTATTTTCGTATTTGACAGTGAATCTAACAGGTCCTCATGAAGACCAGCATTATGCTTCTTTCCTTACTTATGGGTGACTCTAAAAACCTCTGGAGATGGATTCTACCTTTGACTCCTTGATGAAATTATGATTGATCAATTATTAGGTATTGTAGCCGGACTGTGCGCTTCCAAATAACCACTCTCAAAGTGAAATAATTTATTTCAATTAGGCACAAGGCAATTTTGAATGTCAAAGAGAGAAAATAAAATTGATTCTAGTTGCTATTTCTAAAAGGTAGTAGGTAAAGGTAGACTTTAAAAGTTGAACAATATACTCGTAGAATATCTTGCTTTAAATCTACATGTTTATGTAGATTGAATCTCTGTAAACTGTTAGTATGCAGGTAGGTAGCTAACATAGGTATATAAAGATAGTTAAATGTTTTACGTAATAATTTTAAATATTAATTTTAATGAAATCTGAAAATAAAATCTGTGAACTTTCCAGACCAAAATTTTAATTAATTCAACATGGGTAGTAGTTAGCAGCATGTTAATATTCGCCGCGAATTTCAGAGGTAACAATTATATCACCGAATGATGCTGCACAGAGTGCAAGCATGCGTGCCGGCAAATTGGTGGGTCAGAGGCGCTCGCGAGTTGTTGAGCTGCGAAGGATACAGAGTAGGTAAAGAAAACAGAGAATTTACTGACAACTGTAGTTCATGTTGTGGCAAGAGGTAGCAGGTTAGTCGTGAGGTTGATTGATTCCCCAGTGCACGACGACAACCATAATAATATTGTTGCCTTTGCATACACTGCAAAAATTAGAGAATGCTTACCTGACACCTGTCAGTTGGACATGATTAGGAACTAATAAAGCTTAAATTCGTAAAACTCGAATCCTTTTGGTAGTACTCAGTGTTTAATTGTGGTGTATCTGGGTATCGTAATTTTTCCCAAAACTTATTAACGATATTAACATATAGCAAAAAAAAAAAATTGGTTAGTAGGAAAGTTATATAAGTTTTTCCAGGTTCTTAGGAAATGTTCTGTCCTTATCTTGCTCCAAATCGGTGTTCCCAACAATATAAGTTCTTAAACAATCATTTGTATATGCGTAAGTTGTTAAAAATAACATGCACATGTGTGCGAATATTATATTGTGTCCTATATTTCGTAGCTCATAGTTTCATGTCACGCCTGCCTCGCTTGCTGCATTTTCGCACCAGAATTATTGAGGTTCATTAAAATTTACCTCTTTGCTTAATATTCAGTTCTGTTTCTGATTTATTTTCACATAATATACGTCCGACTCTAATTACAGGTTAATGCGGCTTACGGACCTTTTGAAACGAGTTAGTATTATCATAATAATTGATACATTAATCGCAGTTGAACATATTTATTGGAGCCAATGGCTAATAAGGACGGTAACAAAAGATTTAGTTTCCCCAGTGATGTTCATAAATTCACGATTGCTACACAAACAGATTACGCACAGTTCTGTTTGAATTTCAGTTCGGAGAAAAACCATGATCGAAAGTGTGCTTTCATGAAAATGCAAAAACCGTTTCGAGGAACGGAAGGTAAAATTTATGCAAAAATAAGACTGGAAAAAGCTTTGATTCAAGGCACTAGCAGCTAGAATTTGCTACAATGGGGATTGTCCAAAATTTCTAACCATTACATTTTATTTTATTTTTTGTAAATTTAGAGCATTTTGAGAAACTAATTTGAATATTTTGATGATTGGCTCAATAGTTATTTTAATAAAAATTATTTAAATATTTTAAGTTTTTAAGGTAGGTGACGTCATCCAGTAGCATCAAGATTAAGTGCCGTTGCCTTACTAGTACATTATTAAAAATTTTAATCTGTCAACACAACGTCAACAATGTCACATCTGTCAAAGTGTCAATGGTGCAGACTGTTCCACAAAGGCTGACAGCCTCGCAAGTCGTATGAGAGAGGTCCTTGCCGAGTATGACGTGCATATTGCACGTCCGATGAAAATGGCTGAGGCGAGGATCATGGACCTCGACGACGCTGTCACGCCAGCAGACGTGGCGAAAGCTATTGCCGAGGCGGGTGGTTGTTCTTTCGGGGACGTAAAGGTTGGTGAAATCCGACGCCCGCCTACTTCTCTGGGGCACGCCTGGGTTCGTGGTCCATTGGCGGCGGTAAAGAAGCTGGCGTCCAGCAAACGCATGCGGATAGGATGGACGTTGGCAAGGGTCGAGGTGTTGGAGGCACGTCGTATGATGTGCTTCCGTTGTCTCGAACCCGGGCACGTCCGTCGCCGGTGTACTAGTGTGGTTGACCGGAGCACTCAGTGTTACTCTTGCGGAGGACCCCACAAAGCGAGGGAGTGCACGTCGCCGAATTTGCGGTGTCCACTGTGTGCGGACCAAGGTCGTCCAGCTGATCACAGGCTGGGAGGCAAGAAATGCGCTCCGCGCAAGAAGCGGGCCTCGCTTGTCCCGGCCCCATTGCAGAGATCGGCGCCGGCACCACTGGGTGCGGGCCTACTGGAGGAAATGGATACCTCATCTTCCCAGCCCTGAAAGTCCTTCAGTGCAACCTTAACCACTGCCGCAATGCGCAAAATCTTTTTCTGCAGACTGTTGCGGAGTGGTCGGTTGCCTTGGCGGTGGTAGCAGAGCCCTACGGTCTCCGGGATCATCCTCGCTGGTTCCGGGACACCTTGGACTCTGTTGCTGTTTACTGGGCTGGTGGAGGCAGTGGGTCTCACTGCTCCCTGCTCGATAGGGGGCAGGGATATGTCGCAGTGGAATGGGGACTTCTGGCCGTAGTGGGCTGCTACGTGTCTCCCAACATTTCCCTGGCCCAATTTGAGGGATACCTGGATGGGGTTGCGAACTGCATTCGAAGCAAATGCTCACCCCATCCAGTGCTTGTCCTGGGTGACTTCAATGCTCACTCTAGAGCATGGGGTAACATCCGGGATAGGCCGAGGGGACACGTAGTGCAGGACTGGGCGGCTTCGCTAGACCTTCGACTTTTGAATCGAGGGTCCGTTGCCACATGCGTTCGATGGCAGGGGGAGTCAATCGTGGATCTCTCATGGGCGACTCCTTCTGTAGCCCGCATGGTGTCAGATTGGAGAGTAGCGGAGGAGATGGTCACTCTCTCTGACCATCGCCACATCGTTTTTGATGTGGCACTCCGTTCTTCCGGCGGCCCGAGCCGTCCAGGCTCAAGTCCACCGGCGCGTCGTTGGGCCCTCAAACAGCTCAATCGAGATTTGCTCATCGCAGCTGCCAACGTCGCGGCGTGGCCAGATAATGGTGGATCCCAGGGGATCTCGCCCGATCCAGAAGAGGAGGCGACCTGGTTCCGGGATACAATGACGTCAATTTGCGACGCTGCCATGCCCCGGGTCAGGTGCGCCCAGAGCCCTGGTGCGGTTTACTGGTGGTCGGAAGACATCGCGCAGTTGCGGACTGTCTGTCTTAGAACCCGGCGCCAGTTTCAGCGCACCCGGCGCAGAAGGCAGCAGAGAGCTACGGAGGAGGAGATAGCCAGAGTTTATAGAGCTTACCGAGTAGCGACTATGGCGCTTCAACACGCTATCGCGGATGCCAGGTCTCGGTCCTGGAGCGAGCTTCTCAACGGGCTGGACAGGGATCCGTGGGGGAAACCGTATAGGATGGTCATGGGAAAATTACGCCCATGGGTTCCCCCCATCACGGAGACCATGGATCCGGGTCTGCTGGAGAGAGTCGTTAACACACTCTTTCCAGTAGCCAGGGACAGTCCCTTGCCGCCCCTGTCATTGTCAGACTGGTCTGACGAGTCAGGGGTGACGGAAGGGGAGCTGGACCGAGCCGTGAAGCGCTTGGCGGCTCGCAACACCGCGCCAGGTCCAGATGGTATCCCTGGCCGGGCGTGGGTTCTAACTCTGGCTGCTCTGGGTGACCGCCTGAGACGGTTATTTAATAGCTGTCTCCGTGCAGGCGTGTTCCCCTCCGGTTGGAAGGAAGCTGGATTGGTTTTACTGAAGAAGGAAGGCAGGGCCGCAGAGTCTCCCTCTGCATACCGTCCCATATGCCTGCTTGACGAGTCTTCCAAGCTCTTTGAAAGAGTGGTTGCTGAAAGGCTCGTCGAGCACCTGTCGCGGGTTGGTCCCGACCTTGCTGATAGCCAGTATGGCTTCCGGCAGCGGCGTTCTACCATAGATGCGATTCTACGCGTCCGCGCGCTGTCGGACCAGGTAGTGTCCCGGGGTGGGGTGGCGTTGGCGATAAGTTTGGATATCGTCAACGCCTTCAATTCTTTGCCCTGGGGTGCAATTAGAGAGGCACTGGTACATCATGAAGTGCCTCCCTACCTGCAAGGCATTGTCGGGGCATACCTACGCGATCGGCACATTCGCTATGTGGGCCGGGACGGTAGCGTTCAGCGGAGGGAGATTACGTGTGGGGTTCCACAGGGGTCGGTTCTGGGTCCTCTCTTGTGGAACCTAGCATACGACGCGGTCCTGCGTGTCGATCTCCCCGTCGGCGTTAATATCGTTTGCTACGCAGACGATACTCTTGTGTTGGCCGGCGGGGACACCTTCGGGGAGACCATCCAGCTTGCCGAGCTCGGGGTGGCAAAAGTCGTGGCGGCGATCCACGGGCTGGGTCTTGAGATAGCGCCTCAGAAAACTGAGGCGTTATGGTTCCATAAACTGCCGAGGAGCAGAGAGCCACCCAGCTCGTTGGTCCATGTCGGAGATGCGTAAGTCCAGGTGGGGCGATACATAAAGTATCTTGGCCTCACCCTGGACGGTCGGTGGGGCTTCGAAGAGCACTTCGAACGCCTAGTTCCCCGGATCGAGAGGGCAGTGGGTGCTTTGCATAGACTGCTGCCCAATCTCGGGGGACCTCGGGAGGAAGTTCGCCGCCTCTATGCGGGGGTCGTGCGATCGATGGTCCTTTACGGGGCGCCTGTTTGGTCAGGTAGACTGTCAGGCGTCCGACGCTGCAGGACTAAAGTTAATAGACTGCAGCGGAAAATGGCCATTCGTATCGCACGAGGATACCGAACGATATCCTTTGAGGCGGCAACTCTCCTGGCGCGCTTTCCGCCGCTGGACATCCTGGCGGATATGGACGCGAAGGTCTACGACCAGATTCGTGATATCCGCCAAAGCGGGAATAGTGTGCCAGGAAGCGTATTCGTAAGGCTGAGGCGGCAGGAACGGCGACACGCGCTCGAGCGGTGGCGCGAGCGGCTACAGCAGCCGCAATATTCGCGTAAGCGCGTTGTCGAAGCCGTTCTGCCGCACTTCGAAGCCTGGCTGAAAAGAGGGGAGCGCATCTCCTTCAGGCTCACCCAGGTGCTCACCGGACATGGTTGCTTCGGTGAGTACCTGAACAGAATTGGGCGAGAGGCCACGGCAAATTGCCACCACTGCGGAGGCAGCCTGGATTCCGCACAACACACGCTCGAGGAGTGCCCTGCGTGGGCCTCCGAGCGGCGGGTCCTGGTTGCCAAGATCGGGCGAGACCTGTCTCTGCCGGCAGTAGTGAGGGCTATGCTGGCAGAGACAGAGAATTGGACGGTAGTAGCCTCCTTCTGTGAGACCGTGATGGTCAAGAAGGAGGCTGCCGAGCGGGATCGGGAGAGGGCTGATCCTGCTCGGAGAAGGAGGCGTCGGGGTGGCAACCGCCTTGGCGCCTAATACGCCGAACCCGCTTACCAACAAGGTAGGTGGACCTTTGGGGTCGCGGGCGCACAGAATGGGGACTCCGTCCGCCCACCAAGTGACCCCAGGGAAGACGGTGGCACAGTGATCACGTGCTGCCGTGCATAGCGAGGCTCAGGGGAGGCCCCTTTACAGTCTCCCCAGGGATGTGCCTTACAGGCGTTGCACGGGGGGGTTCCGGAATTGGTCTTTTAAGAGGAACCGGGACCACCCCTATGTGCTGAAGGTGATCACCGGGGCGGTTTTAGTGAGGTAAAAATCCCACACTCCCCGACCTCCCTCCCCGGAGGTCGGGTGCCTTTTGAAGGTTTCCCCCCGAAAACAAAAAAAAAAAAAAGGCCGAATAGACGTCTTAAATAATCGAATCCTAGCTTAGCGCATTTATTTACAAATGGTTTTTTTATGTGTAAGTGTCCTCCAAGGAATATACTACTCTCTATCGTCACTAGAACAATCGACGCGGCGACTTAGAAATAGAATAATAACGCACGCGGCGACATTATTACTATTATTGCTGCAAGTTGGAACAAAGCACTTCCTGTATTCCGTAACTCTTCCAGTATATTAAATATTGTCGAGTGTTGAAATAATGTATGTAATGTAATAATGAGATTTATAAACAAGAATGTTTATATTTTTGACATATTTACAATAATTTGACATTTGACAGATTGTAGACAATACTTGCCTCTTACTTTTTATTTTCTGAGGCAACGATACAAAACTGTACAGCCAGTCGTACGTAATTTGAAGGGCAAAGAAGGTCAATCGTATTTTATCAAAAATATCAATAACATATGAATATTTTTCAAAATTAATTAGTCCGTAATGATCAGTAACGCTATTCCTCGAAATGGTTTTTCAATTACAACATTTAAAAAAATATGAACAATGCCCATTTGGATTTTTACACATGCTAGATCTAACAAATTCCATGAAATTGTGTTTGTTAGAATTTACATGACTGCATTATTATGACTATTATATTTAGGGCTTCTTAAGAACTCTTTTTGTGCGAGTCATTTGTTATATTCTTTCTGCTGTTCCTTGTTCAATACGTGACGTGGGCATATAAAAATTTTAAAGCATTTCCGTCGTAATTTGGCCATTGTTAAAACTTTTAACCGTTTCAAAAAATCTCTCATATCTGATCCGATGCGAGGGCAATATTTGGTTTGCGTAAATATTTAAAATTTTACAGATGAACGCATGTGCAGATAGATGATTGTATTTTAAAATAAACGACAAAAATTTTCTGTGAAAATTTTAAGCAGTGTAGTGGACAATGGGCGAGGATCGCAGTGGCATAGCGGTAACAAGTGATAGTCGAGTGACCGGAAGTGCTCGTGCGGATAACGCTCCGGAACGTGTCCGATTCCGGCCGAAGCGCTGCATCGCACGCTTCCGTTTCCGCCGCTCCGCCACTGCCAGCCAGTTTGTTTAATAACCTCCAATAATGAACAATTATTACGTTTCCCGAAACTGCAATAAATATACTACCTGACACTATTGTACTGGACAATACGGACTGTACGGAGATTCTGTTCTAGATACTAAGGTCCGTATCTCTAATCACCAATAAGGTCGTTATATGTCCCTTCCGGCGTTTCCACTCACATCTGCCTTGTAAATACCTGAAATATAATATTATGTCACTTAAAACGTTAAAAAAAACAATATGGCAGTATTAGTTCCGATTTTGGCCACGCGCTAAAATAACCTTGTAGTGCTATAGTTTATTGTTATAATTAAAAGATAGATATTATACTATTTGAGTTTGCCTTTGAAATAGTATAGGTCTACCAGAATCTCATGGCATAAAAAAAATGTGATTTTCATATGGATTGACATTGCAATATTAATATGAAAATCACATTTTTTTTGTATGCCATGAGTTTTTGGTAGACCTATACCTACGATACTAAAGTTATAAACAATTGTTGGATGGTCCCTTTCTTGGCAAGAAGTTTAGATACTACAAAACTGAGGAGGCGGTCCTTCCACGAAGGAGCGATGATTATTTAGTGTAAACATAGTGTGTGTGGGGGTGAGTGTGTGAGTATGTGCGTGTGGTGTGTGTGTAAGGTGTGTGGATGTCTGTTAGGGTGTGTGTGTGTTGTATAGTGTGTGTGTAGTGTAGACGTGATGGGTATCGATACTAAAATATGATTTAACAAAAAAATAATTTTTTACTGTTTTTTTTTGTGCGATTAGACAATAGTTAGTGTAGTCACTTGAATCAGTCAGTTTAAAAAACAGTTTTTTTTTGTGTAGACTTCACAGAATCTTTCCTATTTTTATTTTATCATGTTTAGATATCGATCATCACATCTGCATAGTGTAGTATTACATCCCTTTAATGATAGTTCGATATCTAGTGACGAAACCGAGAGAAAGAGTAGCGGTAGAGAAGGATGGAAAGTGGCTAGATAGTTATGGCATAACTAATGCTCAGCTGTAGATAGCAAATATTTATTTGTGCGGAATTCGTGACCGCGTGGACAAGTAACACACAGAAGTAAGTTGTAAATAAGTAACGATTAATTTATTTAAGATATCAAGTAACTAAAGCTAGTAGTTACACTTGACACGAAAAGATAAAATTAAATAATGTTATAATGAAGAGTAAAACGAATAGAAACACTAGGTTACGGCGAGCTTCAGCGAGTAAAATATGATCGGGGTCAGAGAGGACCTCGCACGATCTTGGTTAAAAACAGACTGAAGCTCCGAACCAAAACTCTCCCAAATCTGCCGTTCACTAGACAAAGGAAGCGGCACAACGATTTTACACAAAGGACGCAGCAAAACGATTACATTTTAAAAGTACAATAATAAAACACGAGAAATAATAAAACACGAGAAATACAAATGGGTACAATACAAGACAACTGAAAATAACAGAACAATGAACCTTAACTAAAAATAGCAAATGGGTACAATACAAGATAACTAAACATAATAGAACAATGAACCTTAAAAGTAAAGAATCATGAAAGACAATAGTACCTATAACTTAAATTGCTTGCAGATGTTCAACGTGGGAAAAACACAAAAATGAAACTTTCTTAAAATAATTACAATAAGTTCCTCTATAAAAATATTACATTCTTAAAACTATGCAAGGGATGGGTACGTAAGACACAGTCCCCACATATTGTTAACTAGCTTCCGCCCGCGGCTTCGCCCGCGAGGTATGTCGATAAAAAACTATCCTATGTCCTTCTCCGGGATGCAATCTATCTCTCTGCCAAATTTTATCGAAATCCGTTTAGTGGTTTAGGCGTGAAAAGGTAACATACAGCCTGACAGACAGAATTACTTTCGAATTTAAAATATTAGTATGGATTTGCGATAAGCTGTGTTGCTGTTGATAGATTAAGGAAAAAAAATTTTTTTTGTAAAGATATAAGAAAAAAAAATGTTTATTCTGAACAAATAAGACACAATTTATAACATATACATAAAACTAGCAGCGCCCCACGGTTTCCCCAGCATAATTGTCGATCCCATAGGAATATCGGGATGAAAACTATCCTATGTCCTTTCCCGGGACTCAAAATATCTCTATACCAAATTTCATCAAAATCGGTTAAGCGGTTTAAAGCGTGAAGAGGTAACAGACAGACACACTTTCGCATTTATAATATTATAGTATGGACTAGTTTGGATGGATTATCTAAGTAATCGGTAATGGAAGATATTTTTTGAAATTTATTCTTTAGAAAGCTTACAGTCTAATACATATATCTAAGATTCTTGGACATATTGCATCGTAAACCGTGGCGCACCAGCACTTGCGTATAGGACGGTACTTACTGTAGGTACTTACCTACTGGGACAATTACTATTCCAACAATCGTTCCAGAAGCTTCAGTTAACCCTTAAATCGAGGCACCAAAAGTCGTATACAAAGTTGTTTAAATAATTGTCGCCGGGTTCCATTTTAGCTGATTGCTGGCGCAGTCTCTGTGACCTGCCTTTTGTAGTGCGCACGCTTTGTGTCGACGCCTCGCCGAGGCGCCTCGTGTGTGCCTCAAATTATCATAATAACTCCTTCATATTATATCTAGGCATGTACGCTAATCTGAGAGTTAAAATAAGGAACGCTTGCTGCTAAATATTAAGTGATAGTTGGTAAAGTTTGGCCTTAGGAAGCTAGGAAGTTTTGGTAAATAAGTGTATTGCAATAGTTACTATTTTAGCTTGGCTTTTTGGGAATCGTGGAAGGTAGTGGAAGGTAGGTATAGGTACAGCAAGATGTTTTGTATGCCGAACCTCATGTTCAGAGATACCTACGTAACAAAATTCAGCCATAAAGATGGATCATCCCGTCAAACTCAGACGACTCATACATATTCATAAATTCACTTCGTTTTTGCATGCCTTAAAACTCGTAACCAACATGGTACATATTTTATAAAAAATGCGGGAATATGGCTTATGTCGTGTCAACCTCATTACTGTTCAATACACCGTGAAACACTGAGCACCAAATTTTAAATTGTTTGAAAAATGTTTTTGCGATTTTCGCTCTTTACATTGTGCTGCAGCCGAAATGATTTGTCACAAAAATGAACGTAGCGCTCAAAGGATTTACGTTTCAGTGACAACGCAATAGTAAATAAAAAAAATATGGGAAATTGAACAAAACAAAAAGAATGAGAGGAAACAAACATACATCGTGATTTTTTAATAGCTGCACATGAAAGCGGATTATTTTATTTCATAAGGTTCCAAAACTGAAATTATTTACAGTAACAGCAATTTAGAAGTGACTACTGATTTATAATCGGGTCGACTTGTCGGAGAAACAAATTGCGGAATCGATCGGTTTCCGCGAGTGGCCATTAGTAAGACTGTTGGAGTACCATCGTGGTCTCACGCGTCGAGCGTGCTCGAATCAAGTGCTTTGTCTCGCCCTCTCGACTACCCTCGACTATACTCACTACATGTCACAATACTCGATTGTTAGCAGCGTATTAAATTCTGTTTAGACACGCCCTTGACAGCCTGTTTGGCGACAAAAGATTTCAAGTGGGAGGAAAGGAAGGGACAGTGTTATAATTTTTTATACGTGTGCAGTCTCCCCCGAGTTTGGTATTAAATGATGCACTCAGTTGGGAAACTTTGGTACGTGTTCCTCCATATTGATCAGATGAGCGATTTGCATCTGCTTTTGTAAACAGTACACGAATCAAAATCCTTTCATAATTTGTTTAAATAGCTTTAATAATAAACTGAAAAATTACTGCAAATACGAATAAGTGCTACTTGATGATGGAACAGTGAATTTTAATCGGAACCTAAGTGCGTCATTTTCATTGTAGAGCATTTTACAGCCATTCAGCATTTCCGCGATTCTTTGAAGCTCATAACTAATGCACATAAATTACTATACAAGGGTACTTAACCGCGAAAATATGCAAAATTACGTGTAACGTGTAGCGCGAGCACATGTTGGGGGTTATTAGGAGAAGTGGAAATTGCAATAAGGGCGCTTTTAGAGCTCATGCATGTTCATTCACGGGCCGTGGCACCACGAGTGACGTAGGTACTCCCATATTGTACACGGTTTAATATTTAAATAACTCACTATTATATTTTACTCACAAATAAACACGAATGGGGAAGCCTTTACTACTCTTAAGAGCAAGGAGTTTGTTCTGTTTATTACCTTTCCTCGAGTGGGTTCGGGTTGTATCGAAGTAGTTCGCGATGAGACCGCTTGATACAGATAAGCCACGCCGCACTACACAGTAAAGGGGATGCACAAAGCAAGCTTCGAGGAAAATGCATCCACTTCCAGTAATGGTTGTTTGATTAACGCTAGAGCTGTAGTAATAAAATAGAGTGACTGATAATCCGTCCAATAATTAATGAAGCTGTTCATTTAACTAAATTGGAATAAACAATTAATTAAATATAAAGATGTCTCTTATAGAGATGAAGCAATAGCGAAGTCGTATACAGGATGTAAAAAGACCCGTCACATAGCAGTCAACTACTCATTCTGTAGGTAGGTACGGTCAGCATCAAAAGTCGATTAACACTTCAGTTTTTTTAATCTAAGTTATTGAGCAATTTTTACACCCGTTATTATTTACAATTAAATCGAATCTTCATTAAAAGGCTATAAATGTTTTATTTAGTCATTACCGCCCATCGTTTAATTATTTCCTGACATAATAGCACTGGCCATTTGCTGACAAAATGTGAACATAACTCCAACCACTCATTTAGCTCAGATAATGGCGCTCAACGGCCCTTTTAAGCGAAATGCAACACATTTATTTGTGCTTTAATTGTAGTGGAATAAAACAAACATACTGACAGATATGCGACCGGTTAATTGCCACTCGATATTACAAGAATCGCGACATGGCCACTCGAGGCAACGTTCGAATGTATTGTGTTCACCACTGTACCACTTCACAGCAGAGCTTTTGTGATCGTGTATACGCGATATATTCGCGGTATAACAATGCAATCAGATTATTGTTTTTAAACAATTGATGGTACTGTTCGTATTCGACGGAAGATCAATTACAGCTCATCCAATTAATTTTTTATTCTAAAAACCTGAGGGCTGTTGATGCTTTTTTGAATGGCTTACTCTTAATTGGGTAATATAATTAAAAAATATAATTTTTCTGTGTACAACAGTAATTAACATAAGTATTGCTCCGACACGTTTTCCCTTTTGTTTTTCTAAGTAGCCTTTCGTCAGGTTCGTCAAAATAAAAACTGGAGTGAAAAATTAGTCCTTTAAGAAACAGTTCCCTTTACCGTACACCTCTGAGAGAATGTGGCAAATTGCGGTGCATGTAGTACAAGGGCGGTACAAAGGGACATGAGAGCACTAGGTGGCAGCCCTGTGTTGCCAGCGGCGAGCCGAGCCCCTACCACGATTTATGCACGCGCCGTAATCGATGTATTAATGTCTGGCAATACCAGCAATTATGCGTGACACTTTATTTATTTACTAGTGCCCGCCCGTGGCGTGGGTGTTTGTGTTTACGTTTTATACATAACAAAAACATGGAAAAGCTCGCTGGTCGCTTTTGGAAAACGGGTAAAATTGTATTTAAATATAAATTTGAGCACCTGACTACTCTTTGTGCATGAATAATTTAAAACGATGAGTGAGGTAAGTGTGAATTACAAAATTGCATGTTGCCAATACCTGTAAACGTAAATAACTCCGGACTCGACAGCGAGAGAGAGCCCATCTTTAAATACTTACGTTTAGGAGGGAACGGTGAAAACATACCCTTGTTTCGTTCCTTTACGGTAGGCAAAGGCAAACCAGTAGACAGCCATACAGCCAGCCAGCGAGCGATGCATTCGAATCATTCGGACGATTGAATCGATTAATCCGACGCGTTGTTCGCAAACAGCCTGGTTGGGCGCCCAGTCGCCGTCGCGATGTGACACGCATGGCCACCTTCGATGGAGCTTTGTCGCTTACTGCATGATTTACTGTTCGTATTGCGGATAGCTTACCCCTTTGGTCTCAATTTTCGGGCTGTTTACTGTATCTCGGACGTAAAATACTGATGAGTTAATTTCGATAAAGAGGAAATTTTCAGCATACTCCTTCAATACCGTAAAATCAGATGTTCTAGGTCTTATTCTTGTGTTTTGTAAGTAAGCATTATTTAATTATAGATATTAGAATTTTAATTGTCTGCTTTAAATCACAACTGTCATTCTTTGGCAACTGAACTTTGATTTACTGAACTTTGATTTTTCTGGCGACAAATTGATGTTTGAGTGTCAATTTGATAAACAATTGATTTCTCTGGCCGTACTTCCACAACTACTTACCTATATCGGAAGAGAAATTCTATCTTTTATTGTACTATTTCCATTGCAGAGTAAGTACGAGTTAATCGAGTGTCGGTAATTGAGAGTAATTAATGGTCGACAATCAATGTACAGACGCCAGCACATCAAGTTACTACAATCTGTCAAATTTCTTTAATCGATTTTCAACTTTATCGCTACAGTATAAGGTTCAAAGTTGATTGGGAATATTTGACAGTTTCGGGTAGCTTGATGTGCTGGCGTCTGTACTTATTTTAGTCGCGCTACTCGTTGTGATGCGGCCGTGATAGATGGCGCTATTATGTAAACTAACCACGTTAAAGTAAAGTTTAACGGTATATCACAAGAGAAAATACTGTTATAAAATATTAGTTCTCCTCCGTGTCTTGTTTAAGTCCTGTGCCAAATTATATTCCAATCAATTGGTTCAGTAACATTTAAAGCACATATAACAAACAAACAGACACTTTCAGATTTAGGTACATACCTACCTATAGGTAATAACTTATATGAATGGGAGGAAACCAGCATGTCCTAATATCAAAAATTCAAAGACATGTGACATGCGATAACCCGCACTGGGCCCGCGTGGTGGATTACGGCCCACTCCCTCTCACTGAGAGCAGGCCTGTATCCCAGCAGTGGGAACATTATAGACTGATTATGCTTATGCTATTATGTGAATGCAAAAAATATCTCTTGCATAGCAAGTAGGTAAGTAATTTTAAAATACCAATAGCTACCAGTGGCGAAGGGTGAATTTATGACAGACTGAGGTAAGCCATCCAGCTTTCCTCTGTCATAAATTAAAAAAAAAATGCATGTAAGCGTTTTGCAATGTTTTAATTGTATGGTGTATTAAATACCTACAGTATGATATGATTATATCTCAATGATGAATTGACTAATAGTCAATTACTATATTTTTACATCATTCTGAATTATCGTAGGGAATCCGGTGGGAATCGAGTTGTATGGTACGGTCAGCATCAAAAGTCGATTAACAATTCAGTTTTTTTAATCTCAGTTATTGAGCAAAATATTTGTTCGAAATTGCAGCAGCAGTATAATGCGATTTTGAACAAATATTTTGCTCAATAACTGAAATTTAAAAAACTGAAGGGTTAATATTTTGTTCAATAACCGAGATTAAAAAAACTTAAGTGTTAATCGACTTTTGATGCTGACCGTACCTTCGCCGCTGATAGCTACAAAAAGTTGCTGAAAAAACAAATAAAAAAAAGAAAACTATGAAAAATGTGTTTGTGGAACAATAATGAAATTCCTCCATTGCGCAACTCACATACCTAAAGGAGATTAATCAAGAAAATGGTTAATGTCTAGTAGCTCCTGCTGTATGTTGTTGGCAATTACTGGCACTAATTAGTTATCTTTTTACAGAGTTTGTGTCTAGGAAATGTTTTATGCGGCATCATACGTTATGTTCTCACTTTTTTATTGCGTTGAAATGCACAAAACTACGTTAGGTACCTACATATTATAAACGACTAGCTGCGCCCCACGGTTTAATCCGACTAAGTTTTGATTCCGTGGGAATATTGGGATAAAAAGTATCTTTGATTCCGTAGGAATATCGGGATAAAAAGTAACCTATGTGTTAATCTAGGTTATAAACTACCTGTGTGCCAAATTTCATCCAAATCCGTTCAGTAGTTTTTGCGTGAAGAATTAACAAACATACAAACACACTCACAAACTTTCGCCTATAATATTAGTGTGATAATACTGGCTGGCTTTCTTTAGAAAAAGAAGTTTCAGAAATCGATATCTCATAATTATCATGAAACTTAGCATATCATAAACAGCCTATAATGTTCCCACTGTTGGGCCATAGTTCTCTGTGAGAGGGAGTGGGGCGTATAGTCGCCGGCACGTAACTTGGCAAGGTTTTGGCGGAGTGGGAGTAAGTTAGCGCGTGTACACTTAGTGCAACAAGAAAATGGTCACTTTTATTGTGTGTCATTATACTATGGTTATTGCCATAGATTATTTTTAAACATGTCTGTTTAGAAGAAAGTTTAAGAAAGGAAAAACGCATCTAACGATTCTTGCCAAGTTACGTGCCGGCGGCGATTGTACCCGCACTGCCCACTGCATGCGGGCCTCAGTCGCCGATCAGTGATTCAGTGCGGGTTGGTTGTCATGAAACTTTATACATATATTTTTTTTAATCTTTGATAAAGAACAACATAAATATTTTTGGTTGGCTTGTCTATATATGTAATGTGGCTAATATTCGTATTATAGATGATTCGATTCTCGAATACCAAAACAATGGTACAAACAATATAGCGATGAAAATTACTATCATCGTAAAACCTACCTTAGTTCTAAGTTCACGAATAATATCAACTCACACACAGTTACCAAACACATGTATTAGCTTGACTATTCAAAGAAAACTCAACGTTTGCCAACAGCCATGAAAGTTTGATGAAACGTACGCAATATTCAGTAGTTCCAGTAATTAATCGCGACACTTTGCTGGTGCTACAGTCATAAGCACTGATAGTTAATTTACCAGGAATGCATGAATAGCCGAGTGTGTGATTCTGAAGCGCCTGCAGTTGGCTCAAGAGGTTCATTTGAAATTCATATAGTAGACGTCACGGCTGTAGAGACACTGAATGGGGTTGATGTTTTTGAGCGTAGTTTAAGGCTATATAGCTGTAAACGTGATTCGTCGTTTTTTTTTTTAAATTCTAGTCAAAAGTTTTAATCAAATTAAAGTTTTAATCATTTGCTCATAATTTTAAGTTTGGATTGGAAATTTCTATTGAAGCATTGTTAAGTTTAATTTATTTTTTCCTAAAACAGATATGAAAATTAGATGTTTTAAAGACGTTTGTTATATACCTAGACTGATTAACAATGTGTAAATTACCAACGAAGAACTATAGAAAACAACGAGATATTTTTTAAACCGGGATAATGAGCAGCAGAATAATTAACGCTTTAAAACTGCACCACCAATTATCCCGCCATCGAATATTGATCGGAAGGATGTGAATTTGTATTGACCGCAGATAAGTAATGCGGTGAATACATTGCCGCCACTTTATTTCAATTAATTAATGGGATATATTAAAAATAAATCACGCGTCTATCCATGTAGGTATGAGCCGGGAAAATTGGGAAAGCTTGGAACCCTGTTAACAGCCCGGATTAACGAAAGTACGCAAAAATATTAGGAGCTTAAGCGATTAATTTTGTATTAATAAAATATTGATGTATTCCCCGTGTTGTGAATAGGTATCACAAATAGTCGTAACTGAAACCTATTAACCTCGAAATACGGTTCGCCGAGAAAAACTGCGTAGGTGAGGGAACGTCAGAACGGCGCAAAAATATCGTCGCGGAAATACAAAATATCAATGAAATCTCACATGTCATTTATCCAAGCCATTGTCGCTTCGTTGGAGGTTGACTCAGTGGACCACCCATAGCGGCTTAGCGCGGATTCTTCGCTCGCTTCGACGTAAATAAAGCGTTGCCAACACTATACACTTTTTCAACATAACGGCCTGTGATAAATAATAACTATTCAGTAAATATTCACATGGCATTTGCGTTTAATATTCTATGCGTTAGCTTTTAGTCTGAACGTTTTAATAGTCTATCGCAGTATGGACTATTTGACTCTGTTATTTACTGGTTGAATGTATTTTTTAAAACCTTTTGAGCGACAGATCGAAGAACAATTGAGAACAAGTGGCGGTCTACGTTCATGATTTTAATAAGTAGGTAGAGAGTTCTCGGACTACCAATACTAATTTAGTTTGTTCTCAACTGAAAGTATGTAATCTGCATTCGCGATTTATTTGCTAAAAATGTAAACAAATATGAGTTTGTGGAAAAATAACTTAAATCGTACAACATAAAGTTCAGTTTACGCTACAACTTTAAATATTTTTATAACTTTTTCAATAGTGCTAGTCACTCTGAAATCAACTTAATTACCATTACAATAAAGTTGATATTTGTTTAACTTGAAATAATGTTAATTTGAAACATAAGTTTAAATAGACAATAACTATGTGTACTAATAATAAAGCTGAAGAGTTTGTTTGTTTGGTTGAACGCGATAATCTTTGGAACTACAAGTTAAAATTGAAAAAAATCGTATTGTATTTGATAGCCCAATGCTTGAGGACGCTTATAGGCTATTTAACATCACGCTACGACCCTTAAGAGCCGATCAAAAATAAAAATAGTCAGAAAGAACGCTGAGCGAAAACGAGGTAATAGCTCGGTCGGGCGATGGGATGCGACGCGGTATGCCCGGGGCTGAAATTTCACGCGGACGAAGTCGTCGCGGGCAGAAGCTAGTTAACAATACTGCTCATTGTAATCATCTGATTGTCAAATCAGAATGCCGTTTTCGTTACACAATTTTATGAATATCTCCAAACCTTTACCAAAATTTTATCGATTTTAATAGATATAAATAATATTTAAGCTTCATCATCTCCCTGATATAAAATTAATAGGAACCTGTAAATAACAGTTCATCCGCAGTTTTCCATTCTCAGTCGATAACTGGGTATTACCGATGTCTGATCTTTCGCTGAGCACTGGAAATAGCTCCATTTTTCAGCATTTTCGTTTACCCCACCATTAGCGAGATACCCACAAACCGCCCGCCTCGAAAGCAAATAAAGATTTGGAATACCTTGAAACTTTCCACTGATCTAAAACCAATCACAAAGACATAGGTTCTGTATTGGACGGAGATTCTGATTGTTTATTTAGGACTAGATCTTCGGAACGCATGATTTGTTTATATTAATTAATTTTTGATTGGATTCATACAATGTATATGGATCGACTTTGCGTGGTTTAAAATTTTACCCACACTTTTTTGGCTTTGGTAAATAGTCGTGTAAAAAAAGCCCGAATATAAAAAATGCATTTTTTGACGAATATGTTGGAAACTTATCGCTATAACACGAATACGTACAGATACGATAAGGGATATTAATATTGGCAATGTATCGGCAGCTTATACGTGATGCATCTACTGTAATGTACTGCGCAATGCACACTTGCACAGCCCGTTACAGACCACAACCGTCGGAGCGGCTAATACAGCTGGATACTAATGCCTGCCTGCCTAAACCCGTTGTACCTACAACGGCAACTAGGTATATACAAACGTTATACCTAGTCCTACACTCAAGTGTAAGTGTCTTTAAATATTTATGACAAGTGTCTTCAGACAAACATACGAAAGCTTACGTATGATGCTTATTTACATTCTAAATTACAAATACGACATTCGCAGCTATCTCGCAGGCGCTCAGAATCATACGGCTTCTTCCCGAGCAACAGAGGTGACGTTTTCATTTAAAATATCGCCACGCCGGTGATCCAGCGTTACTGTATTTACATAAAACACTCGTATTCAGCAAATTATGCGGGTATTCGAATGTTTTGATCGCGGAATCCAGATGGAGCCGGTATAAATCTCGCTTTGAGCTCGGCCGGCATTCCTGGCAAGTTACCGAACAACAGTAATGAAGGTTTAATCTGCTAAATTCCAGCACAATCCGCCGGGATCTCGAAGACTCGGCTTTGCTCTCTACCTATAATTATAACTTTAGTTGTACGTGTCTTTATTAATTCGTAAGCAGATGAAACACGGCGAGGATTGCGCGTTAAGTAAAGTTTAATTTTAGTGGGATATACGTTAACATTATTGTATCCCTTGAGCTACATAAATATACGTCCTTACCTACTTAATTACTTAAGGACAATGAACATAATCATGGGAGGACAATGAAAAGGATCCCGTCCAATATTAAGGTACAAAACTTTAAGAAAAGTAAGGAACAAAACGAGATCCATAAAACGTCATTCAGATCTAAATACTTAATCCCTTAAATTACATCTATTTCACAAACGGACAATAAGTCCATAATTTCGCATCTCATTAGCGCGCGTTTCTCAAATTCACAAAGATGTCGTAATAAAGTTTAATACTTTTCGTAGCGGCCATTACAATTTGCGCAAACGACATCGCATTACACGAGGTGGCTAAAAGCACATTTTAAAAGGGCGTCTGAATAATTCCACCCGGAATTGTACCGGGAGCCCAGGACTAGGTACCGACTGTAGTTAGGACACTCCGTTCTTAATGACTACGTATTGTTTTAAGGAACTCAGAAATGTAGAATAAGGAATTAAGCTTTAAAGCTTTAACTTTGTTTTATGACACACAAAGCTATAAGGTTCTTTTTTGAGGATTTTAATTCTGTTTCGTTTTCCTCGGAGAGTGACTGTGGAAATGTGTTCCTCGCGCTGGAATACTCGCCACGGAATTATATTCATTATGCAACATCTTGGTTCTACGATCACCTTTTGAATTTTTTTTTTAATTATTATTATAAGCCTGTGTTGTCTCAATGCAGGGCAAAGGACTCCCTTCCCTCTTTTTAATTTTCGCGGTCTACTGCGATTGTAGGCTAATCCTTTAAGTAGGAGTCCAGCTCAGCCTGCTTCATTTTTATAATATTTTCCATTTTTAATATCACCTTATTGTGGAGACATTATATACTGGTCTGCACAAACAAAAACATAAAAATCTGGAAAAACAAACACGAAATACATTGTTCCTCTCACATAAAATATTCAGTGGAATCATAACATTAATTATTTACATTAATTTATTTGTTTTGTTATCCAAAAATTACTCTTTTATTCTTACTGTTTATACGATTTTAGATAATAGAATTATCAACATCAGTCTAGTAGCCTTTTCAGCGTCGTCGGCTGCCACTTGACGGGGCTGAATATCAATGATTATTTCAGGCTTTAAATTGCCTGTACCTTCTGACGTCATAGATCTGCGAGGCACAGAAGATTCTGCCAGGCATGCCTGTTCTCATGCAGTGTTCAAACTTTCTTCGGTGACGAAATGTCAACTTTTGACACGTAGGTAAGCTTGTAACGTGAAAGAAATGCAAAGATTGAAACAGGTCACAACCTCATTGTATAATAACAAAAGACAATCCAATTCAATTTCATGGCGCATCTGTGTCCTTGTCTATGCTAACACCTTTGGAGAGAGCATTTAGATAATTGCGGGATAGGCGCGGTACTTTGTTGGTTGCCGCTTTTGTAGCGTTGTGGTGCACTTTGTGCTGCATAATAACTGGCGTTACATTGTTCGATGACAGCTGTGACACGCCTGTGGTCGATCTGCGACGCCGACGCACGTTTGCGTTGCGTGTTCATTAAAATAATGACGCGGTTTCGCAACGCGTGCTTTGTTGTAGTTATCACGTTTTGATTGGTGCACTTGTTTGCGTTTTTGCTGTGTCATGGTTTTAATTGAGATGTTGTAAATTGTTTTGGTACTGAATTAATTTAAAAATATCAGAGTAATTAAGATTTTGTAAAGATTTTTTTTAAAGATTTTATTTCGTGCCCTTCCAGAAAGAGTTTCTACCAAGAATCGAGTTGAGCTGGAAACAAAAAGTGTTTGATTTTAAAATTTGATTTTTAGGGGTTTATTTGAAAGTGAAGTGACATTTAGACGTCCAAAATGTATGGTTAAACAGTCGCTAATCACTACTTAACTGTGAGAAACGTTTGTAAATAAAGCGGTATATCTTTCGAAATGTTCGTTGCTGATGTTTATTTAAATTCCGAACGTTGAGTTTGGGTTAGTTCTTTACCCTAGAATTACCTAACAACGATTCTTACGAAGTAAACAGCAACGCAATAGCGAATGCCAATAACAATCCGACTTGGTAAATACACTCAATGATATCTCTGCCGACTACACGAGGGAAATAAGCGTGATATTCCATTTTGCAGCCAACACAGCTTTATGTGGTAGCTAATCAAGCGGGAGTAACGACGGCAGACATCAAAGGTTTCATAACTTCTTCACTCCGCTCGACGCTTTCAGGATTATAAATGAATATTCCCTTTGTGTGCAGCATCGAAATATCCAATTTGAAATACTTGTCCATTTTTATGAATAGGTTTTAAAGGTACCAAAGGTATACTCCAGCGTTTCTTTTGAAAGCGAACACAGTGGCACCTACTCATTCGTAGGTACTTTGTTTACAAATTTTCAGGCGCATTTTTAATTGTGCGACTCACACTTGACCTCTGTACTGTTCAGCCGACGAGAGAATGCGTTCTTGACACCTGTCAGTTTCAAATACACGAATACGTGTTTTGCGAATTTGATCTTTATTAGCAACGAGAAGTGTGGCACTGACAGGTGTTAGGAACGCATTCTTTCGACGGCCCACCTCTCTTGTCTCTGTGAGCTGTAGGTGCCTGTTTATGTTGTCAGTATTTTCCTAGAAACAAAAGTATCGAATTGCACAATTCATTTTTCAAAAATAATTTGACAGTCATCTATATTTTTTATGTGTGTTCGAAGCTCTGGCTGCCTGTAAAGTTTTAATTTTCCGGTGTGAAATTTCCCTACGCAATTTTATATACCTACTTGTTTTTCTGTAGGGAGTAGGGACCGAGTTACATTTCATAAATTCGATTTTTTTTACTGTACAGATAGAGAGACTTTCGCTTACCTATTTGGTAATAGTGTGCACAGTAACTGCTAAAGCCTCCTAGAAGAGCGGTCAGTGCCACTAGCGCCCGTAATGTCCAATAAAAAATAAGTTTAAAAAGTAAAACCCGACTACTGAAAAGGATGAAATAAGAAAGTACCTTCCTGTAGTCCCATGCCGCTGTACTAACATACTTAAGCTATGATAGCATGCGACTACGGGAAGGCACTTTCTTCTTTCATCGTTTTCAGTAGTCGGGTTTTAGTTTTTAAACTTATTTTTTATTAAATTCTTTTTCGGCTTATTTCAGCAATATTTATATTTTTGAAATGTGCTAATTAAGCCCTTTCATTTGATACCCAACAAGGCACCATCCCAAAATATTTATTTTTACATTAATTACTTTATGTCCTCTAGAGGGCGCCATATTGAATTTAGTGTGACGTCACATAGCCAGCGCCAGCGGACGGTCAAGACGCTTCTAACGATACTTCATTTATCAAATTATTATAGTTCTTTTGAAGTTATGAGGGCAGAGATGAAGATACATACATACATACCGGTTAAAATCATAACTCTCTGTACTCCATAGTCGGGTAAATACAGTTGTCATGTGACCTGTAATGTCAAATACTGGTGAAAATTACAGTTTTGCCGTTATAAATATGACGTAAACTACGGTTTCCCATATTTAGCGTTTACGTCATATTTATAGCGGAAAATCTGACGTAAACGCTAGTCTGGGAAACCGTAGTTTAACAGAGGGGCAATTCCCTTATTTTGAAGAACGTGCGTATTCTAATCTCTGTCTCAATCTGTAAAACGAGCCTCTAATTTACCAATACTTTTAACGAGTTTTTGACATTGAAAATGCGCTATCAGCTCCGACTCACTCGGATACGCTTCCGCTCTCTGAAGCAGTTGCGAAGCCTACTTTAATCATTTAACAATGTAGGTAAGTGAACTCCGCGTCGATAAGTTTCAAAATGAAAATCTCTTTCATTGAAGAGATATCAACAACAGCACAGTTTACGACTTCAGATACCTATAAACCGTAAATGGATCGTAAATATTGGAAAGCGTAAAATTTTTAATCTACGTTGAAGAGTAGCTTCTCTTGCTCTGTTTGCTTGTTACGATTCGATCGGATTAGTGCTTATTGCGGGTCCTCGTTTGAGTTATAAACGATCTGAAATTAAATTGAGATTTAATTTTTATATGCAAATCGTATCCATGAGCAATCATTATTTTAATCTGACGCAACTAAGCAGTTGTTTTAAAGGTTATATTATTATTTGCCTTTGTTTAAATTTTCTAAGGAGGAATTTAGTAACTATTAAAACGTCAATTGCCACCAACCATTCGAAAATCTGGTATCTGTGCTGCTACTGAGAAATTCCTGACGGAAAAATCTAATAACACTTAGTCGACCTGAGAACCGAACTTGATCAACGACGCTCCAGAACGCTTAAAGGTCGTCAAAATAAGAGTAGCAAAACGATGAAGGCGCATGGAGGCACAAATACAATCGAATACTCTAAGCATGGAAATCGATTCAGTAAGGCAGCGTGCATCTGGATGTGTAAGTGTAAATAGAACAATACGTAAGTACATGTTCCGGGCCATTGGGCTCGATCGATGAGTGGGGCACCCAACTGATTTCCCTTCCATTGAGCCCGCTCGTTTGGCTGTCCACATGCCGTCGTAAATAAAATGCTCTGTTACTACTGGCACTATTTATATGCGTTCACATGATGTGTTGGGGCTGTCGATGTTTGTGAATGTGAAGGGGTGATGTGGATATAGTGTTTTGTTATCTATTGGTTGATAGCTTCCTTGAACATAACACTATCGTTTCTTTAGCTTACTATCATAGAAAATGATTACAAAAAAAAAATCTGAAACGAGAGTGTTAGCATGCACATTACCAACTTAAATTCACACTTTTGAATCATCTGCCTTTCTATTATGATCATGACATTGAATTTCAGTAGCTAGGCTGTGATTATATGCTCATAAAGGCGCCGCTCAAAAGCAACCCGCAGCTAACCTACGCAAGTGTACTTAGCTTCGTTTTTATGAAAACTTAGGTGGTATCCAGAACTACTGGGACTCACGGTCTCGCTACGCACGAATGCGTGTCTAGAAAACAAATGAACACGTGGCAAACCTCTCCGTGCACATCTTCAGGTGGTATATACTTTGCACATCATACATGTATTGCCTATCCAATATGTCCGTCAGGGGCGCGTCGTTTGTATAATAATAATTGGAAATCGGATTATGTCGCATGTCGCGTCGGAATGTTTGCTTTCATCAAGTGCTCACAGCCAATTCTGCTGTGCTAACAACACGTTTTAAAATATAAACAGTGCTACAGTGTAGTAGGATGCTGGCTTTGTCCTTTTTTGTTACAGACATCGTTATGTGATTTGATAAAATGTGTGTTGTACACCTAAATGCCTGAAATTCACAGGACTTCTTCGTGTCTGTTGGCTCAAAACTTCGCCACATTAAAATAAAACATAAATAAATATCATAATAGTGTTACGAGCTTGGGGTTCGTGACAATAAAAACTGCTGATTTAATAACCAAAAAAATGACACTTTAATCACAACACTAATTACAATTCAAACACACTAATAAGAAACACAATTGCACTTACTGATCACTCTTAAGTCGCACTCGAATATCGCCTTCGATGTTATCGCTCGTATCGCTTATTCAAAACTATTCGTGTCTCGCGGCCCACCCGGCCTTATATAGTGCCGCAGAGCTAGTACATAAACATCTAGAACGTTCGAGTACATACCGGTCCCGACTGACTCGACGTCGATAGTTCTCGGAATTACTAGTACTTAGAAAAAGGTCAAGTAGGGTCAAGGTCCTAGTACCAAGGTACTAGTTCCGCTACCTGATACTAGATGGCGCTAGTGGTAACTAATGTCGCCATGTATTAAGCATTATTTGCGGCGCGCAACACTGCCCCCTCCTTAGACATGCTCGTCCCGAGCATTATTGGCCCCATAATAACGCGCCAGTCGATCCACATGGACGATCTTAGGAGTACCTCTTGCACCTTTCTGTATCCGGTAGGTTACATCATTGATCTTTGTCACAATCCGGTACGGTCCGTCCCATTTAGCTTGAAGCTTAGGAGATTTCCCTTTGCTGCGGACTGGATTGTGCAACCACACGAGTGAACCTTCGTCGAACTCTTTATTGTTCATTTTGCGATCATAACGGGTTTTCATCTTGTCAGACATTTGCTGGCCCGATTGTCGGACGTGGTCATAAATGTCATTCATCTTGTTCCGCAAATCATTCGCATAATCAGTTACACTGCGTGGGGCATCAGGTGGTATTCCGGTGATCAGGTCTGCAGGCAGCCGTAGTTCTCTTCCGAGGTTTGCGAAAGCTGGCGTCACCGATGTACTTTCGTGGACAGCGCTTCGATATGACAACAAAAACGGTTGTATGTGCTTGTCCCAATCTCGTTGCCGATTTTCTACAACTTTGGCTAGATACCTCTCCAGTGTCTGATTAAATCTTTCCACCATTCCGTCCGATTGTGGGTGGTAAGAAGTAGTTCTTGTTTTATGAGTACCCATAACTCGACAAGTTTCCTGGAATATTTGGGACTCAAAATTCCTTCCTTGATCACTGTGAATCTCCAAAGGTACTCCAAAACGACAGAAGACTTCATGAACCAATTTATCCGCAACTGTCGAAGCTTCTTGATTTGGAATGGCGAAGACTTCCGGCCACTTCGTGAAGTAATCCATCACAACCATGAAATACTTGTTACCACTTTCACTCTCCGGAAACGGCCCCGCAACGTCAAGGGCTATCCTCTCCCATGGTGCACCAACATTGTACAATTTCAATGCACCCCTACTACGAGTCTGAGGTCCCTTTACAGCTGCACAACTTGTACATTTGCGACACCAATCCTCGACATCGTCCCGACAGTGGATCCAGTAAAACCGTTCTCGTATCTTCAGTAGAGTCCGTTTTACTCCCAGATGACCTCCTGAACAACCATTATGGTACAGCTGTAGAACATCCGGTACTAGAGCTTTAGGGACAACCATTTGCAAATGACAGCTGTCTCCTCGAGCATTTTCCCATTTACGGCACAGGACTCCATCCTGAACCACCAAGCTGTCCCATTGGGCCCAATAGCTTTTTGTGACCGAACTCATCGCTGAGACGTCACTCCACCTGGGCTTAGGAGCTCTGGCCTTCATCCACTCCAGAATTGGCTTGATGTCCGAATCTTCCTGCTGTGCACGTTGTAGGCTCTCCTTCCACTCGTTGCTGAGGTCTGTCCTGAGCATTCTTACAGGTACCACTTCCTTACTTTCCTGCCTAGTACAGTGCTTGCAGTCTTCAGGACACGGTCTTCTTGACAATGCATCTGTGTTGCCAAGAGACTTCCCGCTGCGGTATTTAACCACAAAGCCGTCCTGCTGCTGCTGGGCGGTGCTGTTAGCCGCACTACCCTCTCGAGTCCAGCCACTTTCCCTTTCTGCAGTCCGCTTAGGGCAACTGGATCGAAGGTGGCCCCTTTCCCCACAGCCGTAGCACCTAGGGCTGTATCCTTTCTTGCGGTTGCGAACTGTAGCCGCTGCAACCTCCCTGACGCGATGGGAACGATGATCCTGCCGCACCGCTTCCACCTCCAGTGCATGGGCCAAGGCATCCTTCAGCGTCCCTTGGTGACCGAGCCTCACAGTAGCTCTAACTTCAAGGTCGCGGATGCCGTCGATGAATGCCTGCACCAGGTTCACATCAATAAGCGCAGGTACGGACTGGTAAGCTTTACGGACCAGCTTCTCCACTTCAAGGGCCCACTGCTGCAGGTTTTCGTGACTGCATTGCACGCGATCCTTGAGCTGCGCACGATACACGTGTTCCAGGTGAGCGTCGCCATACCGAGCCTCCAATTCCTCAAGGAGCTGCTCGTAAGTCACTTCCTTACCGAGAGCTTCCAGGACAGTTAAGGCCTGGTCACGCAGGCCCAGGGTGAGGGCAGTCATGGCCTGACTTTTATTCCACCCGTTCGCCTTCATGACAGCCTCAAACTGGATTTTGTAGGCCGACCAGGAAGAAGTTCCGTCGAACGGTGGCACTTTGAATCCACGTAGCGAAGGTGTTATAGCTACGGGAGCTGCGATTCCATCACCCAGTTTAAGGTTACCCAACTCTTGCTTCACATTAGCAATGACGTCATTAAACTTGCTGATCTGAGTTTCAGCTTCTGACAGGCGGTTGTCATGCTGGGCAACCTTCTCCTTCATCTCCTTCATGTCTTTCCCCAAGGTTGCATGAAGGTCCTTTATGAGGAACATCTGCTCTTCCTGGCGGCGCACCTGCTCCTCCTTATCCCGTTGGAGCTGTTCCTCCAACCGACGAGCCTGTTCCTCCTGTCGGCGGGCCTGTTCCTCCCTGTCACGCAGCAGCTGTTCTTCCAACCGACGGGCCTGTTCCTCCTTGTCTCGCTGGAGCTGTTCCTCCAATCGACGGGCCTGTTCCTCTCTGTCACGCAGCAGCTGTTCTTCCAACCGACGGGCCTGTTCCTCCTGTCGGCGAGCCTGCTCCTGCAGCATCATCATCAGAGCAGCAAAATCTGGTGCTGATGATGCTGGAGCAGCTGTGGACGGACTGGCCTCCGTGGTCGGTAGCTGGCCTTCCGACCTCTGTGGCGTTGCTCCACCGAATCGCCTCTGGTCTGTCTCTTGCTGGCGTTGACTCCGGGTACGGATACCCTCCATGTCTTCTTTGGGTAAAATCGGCATTTTAAACCTCGCTTCTGACACCAATTGTTACGAGCTTGGGGTTCGTGACAATAAAAACTGCCGATTTAATAACCAAAAAAATGACACTTTAATCACAACACTAATTACAATTCAAACACACTAATAAGAAACACAATTGCACTTACTGATCACTCTTAAGTCGCACTCGAATATCGCCTTCGATGTTATCGCTCGTATCGCTTATTCAAAACTATTCGTGTCTCGCGGCCCACCCGGCCTTATATAGTGCCGCAGAGCTAGTACATAAACATCTAGAGCGTTCGAGTACATACCGGTCCCGACTGACTCGACGTCGTTAGTTCTCGGAATTACTAGTACTTAGAAAAAGGTCAAGTAGGGTCAAGGTCCTAGTACCAAGGTACTAGTTCCGCTACCTGATACTAGATGGCGCTAGTGGTAACTAATGTCGCCATGTATTAAGCATTATTTGCGGCGCGCAACAATAGTAATAATATCAATAATAGTAGAAGTTTGATACACACAAGTACGCACACACGCGTACACATCTTAAATTAACATTGCTGTTATTAAAAATATTTAGCCAAGGTTTGGGAATTTACAGGAATAGTTTCCCTTTGGGTACCCGACGCCCATCTCTACAAATGAATACCTGCGTTTCCTGCAATGAAACAAAAGACAATCAAAAGGTCTTAAATCTATTCATTGACTTTCTTTACTGTACACACCGGTTAAGCAATAATGTTTAATAGCTCCACTGCAAACTAACTAGTCACTTTAACAGCACCGAAGTACTTTGGGTAAAGATTATACTCTCTGGCATGCGGTTTTAAACTTGGCGGTGCAGCGCCGTATTACGAAATACCTATACTGCAGTGGTAATTCACAGGCTGTAAAATAAAAGCTGATATTATATTAAAAATGACATTAGAGGTATGTGTTATGTCCAAATAAATTATGTCAACTGGTCCTATAACAAAAACGGATCTCTTTACTAGATTGGATAGTAAGAACTGTACATATTGGATGTTGTTGTTGTTTTTATTGAACATCCTACTAATGATATTATAAATTTGAAAGTTTGGATGTTAGTTACCCAATCACGCAAAAACGGCGCTATGAAGAGAATTTGGATGAAATTTCGTACACAGATAGTTTATAACCTGGATTAACACATAGGATACTTTTTATCTAGGTAATACGTTCTGTTGGGATAATTTCACACATCCACGCGGCCAAAGACGCTGGCAAAAGCTAGTTATACAAAAGTCCTTTTAAGGTGTTGACAGAGGAGTTGTTTTAAATGTTTGAGAAGAAGGTCACTCTTAGATTACCAGATTTTTTAAACGAACACTTGCTTTTCCAATTAAATTTAGACATTGTCTAAATGGTCGTCTGAATGGTCGACATCGGCTTTACTTGCCATGATAAAAATAGAATAGAAACCAAATGTAAATGAAACCTTCTCCACTAACTGAAAAAATCATAATAGGTACATCTCCGTAATCCATATACGACTTGATTGTCATCACACTCATCACACCACTCCAGCTTGATTACAGTAGAAATACGTTTTCGCACGGAGCCGGCTGCTTTGCAAGTTAATAACCTATTTGGCGTCGTTCTAAAGGCTACATATTCACAATGGTGGGGCCTGGGCGTCCATCAGGAATCGGATTTGTGTGGAGAGCGGGTCATGCCGCTAGCGATAATGGAAAACGGATTACCGCGAACTCTCTAACTAAAGCCTGTGATCCATTCATGTAGGTCGGCTATGTCTGTCGACTGAATTTGCATTGAACCCTTTATTATTGATGCTGTACGTCTTGGTTGTTTTAATGATATGTTGTGTACTGTTTTTGTTTCGTTTCGTCTGAATGGAAAGTTGTTTTGGTTTTAGGGTTATTTTTATTTTTCTGTTTCATTTTATTCGGTTTTTTTATACATGATAAAAGTTGCTATTTTTTGTATTTTGATATGGTTTTCAAGAATTTATGTATTCATGATTTTCTTAAAAATATGGCGCGATTGCAAGGCTAGCTTGTAGAATACACACTAAATAAAAAACTTTGCACTAAACAATTAAAATACCATTATCGTCTGTATCAACTTCATATGAAATTGATTAATATACAATGATGTTTTTGCTAATTCGCTTTTCGTGAGTTACGCATGCTACGCGGGTTCGATACACGTATAGTTAGGTCGATAGTGTCGACACCTATCAAAATATACTTAATTACAACAGATGTTAAACTAATAAAAGTTCCATCATCAAGTTAAAAAGCTAACAGTTTTAAAATAATAATAATAAAAATGTGTACAAGTATATAAACAGGAGGGAAAATAATCAAAGGGCATCAAAAAATTCGTCCGCATCGCTGTCAACAGGAAACGTGCTCAAAAGGCTGGCGTCATTGTCACGATGTATGGCAATGCTGATTCTTTCGCCAAAGAATAGGCCAGCCCTCAGGTCACGTGACCAACCGCTTGGCAATATCTTGAAATACTAAGTGGGCACTCGGGCCCCATGGCCCTAGTTTTTTAACCCCAAACGGCTCAAACATATAAGTTCCAAAGAGATTGGAGTATTTGCGCCGTTTGAGGTTTTCCGCACCTGCAGCAACGGCCCCAGCACAGCTCACCGTGCTTGGAAGATGGGATGGCGCAGGGGTGTCGACACACGTTGCATCCCATACCAAAGGCCTACCTACCTTCCAGGGCATTATGGTCATTCCGTCTGGTCTCTTCTCATCGTCGCGTGCCAAGCTATTGGGTTCTAAAACAGCTGGCACCTCGGCGGTGACAAGAGCACGAAGGATGATGTCATTGATGTTGGCATGCCGTTCTATTCGGCCAGCGTTTTTACTGCAGGATAAGCTATGGTGTCCGAGGCAGTCGACATCTTCACCGCATTGGCAGCGATGCGGAGCGGAGCCACGTAACAGGCGCCCAGACGCAGACAAGTAGCGAGCCGGAAGGTGGTGTCACCCAGCAAAGTACCTATGTTGGGTGACGGTAGCGCCTGAAGCCAACTCCCACTCACCCAAAGCCAGTAGACGGGCATGCTCAGCATTATTGGTGGACGTATTAATAAGATTATTCCGTACCAACGCAACGTGCAGAGCGGCTCATCCCACTGCCTCTGAGAAGATGGGTTCGCGGGCCGATCTGTATCCGGGCAAGCCATTTTCCAGGCGTTCACCGCGTCGCGTCGGCCAAGCACGGCACTTCAGAGTCAGGGAGGGGGCTAAAATCTTCCCGGTCAACTTTTCGGTGCTGTGGACAGAGGACAGGACCGCTGGTAAGCTAATACTGATAATTTTGCGGACGCCGAGGCCACCAAAGTGGATGGGTAGTGTGGCTTGCAGCCACGCTCGGTCGTCCAAGACCACATTTTAGAATGGATGTTAGTGTGCTGCGAATAATTTGGTCAATTTTGTCCAAGAGGTGTGGCTGCTTCCATGAAGGGGAAAAGCGTAGAAAATACATAAAATTCGGGCCAAAATAACAGCATCTAATCAGGGTGAATGTCGAATCAACAAGTTCACTTATGGAACCGTACTGAACAGTTCCTTGGCGTCCGATATACTCGTATGGCTAAAATTATGAGGAGCGGGTCATATATTATGTGGTTGTATCCTACTTGTAGGGGATGTTGAATAAAACTCCGCTTGATGTTCACTTGATGTATTCCTTGAGAGTGTTCGCCGCGTACTGCCGTTTAGGGCGTTTGGGCGCCATTTATATTACAGTGTTGTGGGGTACAAGTAGTGGGTGGTCTTAGAGAATTTTATTGTTTTGGCGAATGGTCTCGGAGCGAGGTGTGGTTTTTTCTGGTCAGGCCGAAACCTGATCCCGACAGGTCGTAACCTGTTCCTGGGCGCCATGCATGTACGTCGCTGTGTGTATGTGTGTGTGCGCGATCGTAGGCATGCTTTCATTCATGCGCGTATCATTTTACTTTATTATTCAGTTATCCCACTAAATGTATTACATTAGAGGTGCTTATAATTAGACTACTGGTTCTATTGTTATCTTAATTCTAATGGAAATAAAACAAACCCTATGCTTAGAGTACAAAACTTACATACTAGGTTATCTATTAAGGATTTTGGCTTTATTTGCTAATAATTAATTAATTAATTCTAAGTTAATCTTCGTCGCCAACAGTCTCCCCCTCGGTGCGTTGCACTCCATCTCGTTGGGGCGACGTCGCTGGTACAATCAGGATCAGGCGCGAAGCTGGTCGTCGCAGAACGCCCGCTGTAGTCCGCACGTCAACGATCCTGGTTCTTCCATCTGGTCCGGGATGAGCTGAAACTATCTCGCCGCGTGGCCACGAGTATCGTGGTAGTGTGTGATCCACGATTAAGACGATGTCTCCTAACATCGGGTCTCTGTAGTGAGGACCCTGGTGATAGCGAGGCGAGAGGGTTGGGAGGTACTCTCGCACCCACCTTGACCAGAAGTGATCGGCCAAGCGTTGGGAAGTCTTCCAGTTAGGAGAGCCAATGAGCTCTGCGTCGTCGAAGGAGCCAAAGAGGGTGGCTCCACATGACCGCCCAATAAGGAAATGATTGGGGGTCAATGCTTCTTCTTCTTCTGGATCGGTGCTGATGGAGAAGAGAGGTCTGGAGTTCACGATGTGTTCAGCTTCGAGCAGTAAGGTATGGAGAATTTCTTCCCTGGGTCGTCGTTCGTGTAATGTGGCTGCGAGAGCGACCTTAACGGACCGCACCATTCTTTCCCAGGCTCCGCCCATATGGGGGGCACCAGGAGGGATGAACTTCCAGACGATGCCCATCTTGTTTGTTTCTTCTCCTAGGTTCGCGATGGCTTCGGCGATTTCTCTGTTGGCACCGATGAAATTAGTTCCGTTGTCGCTCAGGATAATCTTCGGTGTTCCTCTTCTGGCGATCATTCTTCGTAGTGCTAGAATCATAGAATCAGTTGATAGAGAGGTAGCTAGCTCTAAGTGGATTGCTCTCGTAGTGAGGCAGGTGAATAACGCCCCCCATCGTTTCTCGGTTCGTCTTCCGACGGTGACGAACATGGGGCCGAAGTAGTCGACTCCTATACAGGTGAAAGGAGGGCTGGTCTTTGTCAAACGTTCAGGTGGAAGATCTCCTTGCGGTGCGATTTGTGGTGTCTTCTTGCGAATTCTACACCATCCGCAGTTACGTGCTGTTGTCTTCACCAGATTTCGGAGCGATGGTATCCAGTATTTCTGGCGAATCTCGTTCATAATTGTGTTGTGGTTCCCGTGATTGAAGGCTTCATGGATGTACTTCACTAGCAGTTGAGTTATTCGATGATGTTTGTCCAACAGGATCGGATTCTTGTACGAGCCTATCAAGTATTTGGCTGCTCCGATGCGGGTGGACAGCCTGATGACTCCGTCTTCTAATTTAATCGTGAAGTTCTTGAGCTTGGACGTTGGCGTAATGCCTTCTTTCTTCCGCAGGGAGCCCAGTTCGTCTGAGAAGCTGTCTTCTTGGATTCTTCTTATCAGCAGTTGTTCCGCCTTCTCTACGTAGAGTGACGACTTCGGTAAGAGGGCTATGTTCCTTCTATACGATTGGATCTTTTGCTCTTGTGTTTTCTTTCGAGTCGACTCTTGAGTTTTTCTGGTGATGAGTTTCGCGCTGTTCACCTTCTTCTTTACTTTGCGCCTGAAGACATCCACGACTTGTAAGACTCTTGCCGTCGCGTGAAGCAGGCGTGTCCAGCTGGAGAATCTCGCTGGGTCAGGTATGATGACTGGAGCGATTCTCCTAACGCTCAGAGTGACAGCGCTGGGTTTTTCTTCACCGGTGTCGGTGATGGAGGCTTTCTTCTCATCGGTAGGCCAGTTTATGGGATCCTCGTACAAAAAGGCTGGTCCCCTGAACCATCGATGCGCTATATCGAAGTGAGATGGGGCCTCTCTGGTAGCGTCGTCGGCCACGTTGTGTTTTGTTGGAACCCAGTGCCATTCCTTATGCTTTGTCAGCTCCTCTATCTCGGCGAGCCGATGTGCGACGAAAGGCTTGAATCTCCTAGGATCTGTCTTGATCCATGTTAAAGCTGTCCTTGAGTCGGTCCAGAAGTATCTCCGGATTGCAGTCAGGTCCATTTCTTGGCTTACACTACTGGCTAAGCGGCTCCCTAATAGACATGCTTGTAGTTCAAGTCGAGGTATCGAAGTCGGCTTGAGAGGTGCTACCCTTGCTTTCGCTGTCAACAGCTTCACTTCGACGTTGTTGTCTGGATGTTGGGAGCGCCAGTACACCGCACAGGCGTACGCCTTTTCGCTGGCATCGCAGAATGTGTGCAGCTCCCCCTCGGTCACGTCGTATGTGAGGCAGCGTGGGATTCGAAGGTTTTCTAGTTTTCTTAAGTCTTCCAGCCACTTTCTCCATTCCTCTTCTCTACATGACGGCAATCTTTCGTCCCATTCTAGGCCGGCTCTCCACAAATTCTGAAGCATTACTTTTCCTTGTATGGTTATAGGCGATGCCAGTCCTAAGGGGTCGAAGACTGACATTACCGCGCTCGTTGCTTCCCTCTTTGTTGGCGCGCGTTTTCCTTCTTTGGCTTCAATGGGAGTGTTGCGCAGACTCAGTGTAAAATGAAGGCTGTCTTCACGGACGTTCCAGTTGAGTCCTAGGGTTTTCTCGTCTTGATTCTTTTGTTCCCCTAGTCTGATGGAGTTCGAGTCGTTCTCTGCGTCGGTGAATTCTTCGATTGCAGTAGGGTCGTTGCTCGCCCAACCTCTCAGGAAGAAACCTCCCTTCTTATGGATCTCGTTCACTTCTCTTGACACCTTCGTGGCTGTCGATACGTCGGAGAAACTTGCTATGTAGTCGTCCATATAATGATCTCGTTTTATTGCTTTGACGGCTTCCGGACTTTCATCGATGAAGTCTTCTGCATTCTTGTTTTTGACGTATATGGCGGTGCACGGTGAACAGGCGGACCCGAATATCAGTGATGTCATTCTGTACTCTTTGTTATTCCAGAGAAATCGGAGGCTATCTCGGTCTTCATCGTTGATTTTTATTCTTAAAAACATCTCCTTTATATCTGCAACGACGGCTATTGCTCCTTGACGAAAGCGAAGCAGAACACCGAATAGTGATTGTAACAGATCGGGTCCGGTCAGCAGCGCGTCGTTCAACGATTTTCCATTTGACTTGGCTGCGGCGTCGAACACCAATCTCATCTTCTTCTTTTGGGGATGAACTACGGCGAAGTGTGGCAGGTACCACGTTCTCGAAGAGGTAGATTCCTCGTTTATTTCTTCAGCGTATTCACTGTTGATTAGATTTTCGATTTGCTCTTCGTATTTTCGTTCATATTCTTTGTCTTTCTGGAACTTTTTCTCTATTCCCTTCAGTCGTCGTGCTGCAGCTATTTTGCTCTCGGGTAGGCCTTCATCGTCCGTCTTCCAGATCAAGCCTGTGGTAAATCTTCCATCGGGCAATCTTTTCGTAGTGGATTCTAACACGGCGAGGGCTCGTTGGTCGATGTCGCTGGATGGTCTTCTTGCAGCGATTCCCAGGGCTTCAATGTCGAAGTGGTCTCTGATCATCTTTTCGAGGTGATCGTCGTTCCCTTTGGGTGGCGTTACTAGGTGATTCACTATTCGTACCGGGTTGTTGCTGTTCATTTTGGTTCCATGTAAAACCCATCCTAACTGAGTTCTAGATGCCACCGGTTTGCTTCGATTGCCTGTTTTCAATTCTTGAGACACGATGAGATGCCAATTGTCCTGTCCGATGAGTACAGTAGGACGAGCGTTGGGATATTTGAGCTGCTCTGCTATTTCTTCCAGATGATGGCAGTCCTCCAAATCTTTATCGTTGACTTCTTGAGGAGACAAGTTTAGGGTTTTCACGGTGTACCCTGTCATCCTTTCTAGACTTCTTCCGAACTTCCCTCTGACTTTAATGTTGATTTTCTTCGACTTCTGGTTCATTCGATGACCTCCCACGCCCTCGATTCTCAGTTCTTCTTCTGGGCCCTGGGCTCCGATCGTGTTCACGATGTCATCTTCTATGAGGGTCACTGTTGAGCCCTCGTCCATGAGAGCGTAGACGCTGACTTTGGCGTCTGGTCCCCATAATTCTACTGGTACAATCTTCAGGTAGGCTCTTGATATTGTCCGTGTTGCGTTCACTGTTGATGTTACAGCTTGAGTCTCCTGCGTCTTCGGATTCTCAGCGCGTTCAGCATGTAACATAACATGGTGGTTCCTCCTGCACTTTCCGCACGGCTTTGCTCTACAGTTGTATCCTCTGTGTCGCCCCAGTAGGCATTTGAAGCACACTAAAGCTCGCCTTGCTTGTTCCCATCTCTCGTCCACAGAGGCTTCGATGAACTTCTTGCATTTCGATAGGGTGTGTTCGCCTGCACACTCAGGACAGACGATCTTCTCTTGTTTCTTTGTGTTTTCTTTGCATGAACAGACTGCCGCTGTGTGTGGTCTCGATTGCTCTTCATCAGAGTCTTCTTCGTTTGACGAACATTCTTCATCGCTGTGCTGTGTGGCTCGTGCGGTGTGCACACCGCGAGAGCTCGTGGGTCTGGTGCGACTTCTGAATCCTTCTTTCTTCATTTTGGTCCCCGTGAACTCGTGCATCTCGAACTGATCCGCCATTTGGTTGAAAAAGTTCGTGAGGCTGAGGAGGATTGGTTCATCTTCATCTTCTTTGGATGCTCTGTACTCGTACCACTTGAATCGCACCAAAGCGCACATTTTCTCGATTATTCTATTCGATATATCGCTTGAATGCAGATAACTTTGTTTTTTCATTAGCTTCACGACACTGACCGTATTGGCTATGGTTCCAGCGTATCGCACCAACTCTCTGGCGTCTTCAGACATGGGGGGAAGCTTCTCTATGTTTTCTATCTCGCTTCTGATCAGGTAGGTGGGTCTTCCGAATCGACGCTCCAATGCAGTCATTACTTCTTCTGGGTCGATTTGTGTAAAGAGTAAAGACTTCACTGCTTCTTTGGCTTTCCCTTTGATTGCTCTTCTCAATCTTCCCATGTTTTCAATAGCACTAAAGAGAGCCTGTGAGTCTTTGTATGTTGCCTTGAACGCCATCCAGTCTCTTGCATCGCCGTCGAATTGGTGTAGCTCGCTGACGTACTTCGGCGCTCGCTGCGTGATTGATGTCGCTTTGCTGTCTGTGGCGGACTTGACTGCTTCCATTATTGCTTCAGCTAGCTTATCGGTGCTAGTTGTAGCAGCTGGAACTGTTGCAGTGGTGGGCGGCGCTTCGATGCCATTCTCTACTTCGCCGTGCTCTGCTTCCTTTGAGTTTGACACCCAAGCTGCAGTGGCTTTTGCTGCAGTGGCTTCGGCTTCGGCGTCTATCTCGTTATCACTCAAGTCCGTGTCATCTTCATTGACGCATGCTAGTTCTAACTTAGTATTTGCTAACTTGGTTTTCAATTTAATTTCTTCTAATTTTAATTTTTCCAATTCCAATCTGGCTTCCAGTACTTTCTTTTTATTGCTTGCTTTGTTTGATGTTGACTTTGCCGTTTTCTTTTTCTTCTCTATCATAGTAGCGTCGACGTCCTCGGTCGCGGTCGTATCGTCGGTACGTGCGCTGGTTTCGGTCACTGTCTCGGAGGTGGTAGGTGACGTCTCCGTAGTCTCGGTGGCAGTCTCTTCTTCCGTGGTCGAGCGCGTGCTATCTCCTTTCCGGCTTCGCGTCATCATTGTATCACTATTCACAGCACTTATTGTTAATAATGTTCAATAACTCACCGGGGTCCGTAATTAGTGGTCGCTCAGCAGTTCGCGTTGGTAATATCCTTCACACACAACACAACACAACACATTCATAAGGTTTAGGGTGACGACACTATTTCACAGTTCCAAATGAGGGTCTTTATTCACTAGACAATGATCACTAAACACGTCGATCCGTTTCACTTGACTTGGATTCGAGAACAAGCGATCTTCTACTCGTTGCTCATTCCCGTCGATAATTACACCTCACTAACACACGTAGGGCTTCGAGCGACACTAGGCTTCGAGAGGGCGCGGCTCTTCTGTGGTCGTCCCTCCCAGCGGTATCTTCAGTCACCCAGCAGAGTCGCGTGCACATCAACAGGTCCTCCGCAGAGGGCCTGGTTACACTTCGTTGGCACACGTAGGGCTTCGAGTGACACTAGGCTTCGAGAGGGCGCGGCTCTTCTGCGGTCGTCCCTCCCAGCGGTATCTTCAGTCACCCAGCAGAGTCGCGTGCACATCAACAGGTCCTCCGCAGAGGGCCTGGTTACACTTCGTTGGCACACGTAGGGCTTCGAGTGACACTAGGCTTCGAGAGGGCGCGGCTCTTCTGCGGTCGTCCCTCCCAGCGGTATCTTCAGTCACCCAGCAGAGTCGCGTGCACATCAACCGGTCCTCCGCAGAGGGCCTGGTTACACTTCGTTGGCACACGTAGGGCTTCGAGTGACACTAGGCTTCGAGAGGGCGCGGCTCTTCTGTGGTCGTCCCTCCCAGCGGTATCTTCAGTCACCCAGCAGAGTCGCGTGCACATCAACAGGTCCTCCGCAGAGGGCCTGGTTACACTTCGTTGGCACACGTAGGGCTTCGAGTGACACTAGGCTTCGAGAGGGCGCGGCTCTTCTGTGGTCGTCCCTCCCAGCGGTATCTTCAGTCACCCAGCAGAGTCGCGTGCACATCAACAGGTCCTCCGTAGAGGGCCTGGCACCGCTTGTTCACGGCGGTAGTTACTGCACTCGTTGAATCCACTTGACAACGCGGCGCCAGTCTTCAGTTCTTCAGTAGTAAGTCTTCAAGTAAGCTTTCGTCCAAAATTTCAGTGCTCCGACGCTTAAGTACTTTTCTTGTTGGGCGCAAGTAGTGGCGGACCGGCGAAGCTTGCTTGTGTTCGGACCGGCGTGGCTTGCTTGTGTTCGGACGCTTAAGTACTTTTCTTGCTGGGCGCAAGTAGTGGCGGACCGGCGAAGCTTGCTTGTGTTCGGACCAGCGACACTTGCTTGTTGTTTTCAGTTTTCGACGCCAGTCTTCATTTCTTCAAGTAAACTTTTGTCCAAAATTTCAACGTTCGGACGCTTAAGTACTTTTCTTGCTGGGCGCAAGTAGTGGCGTGGGCGCAAGTAGTAGCGGACCGGCGACGCTTGCTTGTTGTCTTCAGTTTTCGTGGATTCTTCGCAGTTTGTTTGGTGAGTACGCGGCTTGTAGAACACTAATTTTCGTCTTCAGACTCAGGCTTCAGTTCTTCTAATCCGGCTTTCGAAGGACCAATTCTTGTAGGGGATGTTGAATAAAACTCCGCTTGATGTTCACTTGATGTATTCCTTGAGAGTGTTCGCCGCGTACTGCCGTTTAGGGCGTTTGGGCGCCATTTATATTACAGTGTTGTGGGGTACAAGTAGTGGGTGGTCTTAGAGAATTTTATTGTTTTGGCGAATGGTCTCGGAGCGAGGTGTGGTTTTTTCTGGTCAGGCCGAAACCTGATCCCGACAGGTCGTAACCTGTTCCTGGGCGCCATGCATGTACGTCGCTGTGTGTATGTGTGTGTGCGCGATCGTAGGCATGCTTTCATTCATGCGCGTATCATTTTACTTTATTATTCAGTTATCCCACTAAATGTATTACATTAGAGGTGCTTATAATTAGACTACTGGTTCTATTGTTATCTTAATTCTAATGGAAATAAAACAAACCCTATGCTTAGAGTACAAAACTTACATACTAGGTTATCTATTAAGGATTTTGGCTTTATTTGCTAATAATTAATTAATTAATTCTAAGTTAATCTTCGTCGCCAACACTACTTATGCATAAAATGTCTGAATATTAGGTAATATTCAGACATTTTCGTACGTACGTAGGTATGTATTTACGTTAAACCAGGTGCACAGACAGGAGAAACAAATTATGTCGTCGATACGCGATTTATGTCACGAGGCGTTTACTTTGAAGGGTTTAAACGTATAGGGAGTAGGTGTGGGAGTAAGAATGTGTCTATTTAGAAATATAAGTCGACGTGGGAAGATATGTGGTCGTCCAAATCAAAAGGGACCTTATGGCGGTAACTAGTTTCCGAGATATTAATAAATTTGTAAAATACCTCAAAAAAATCGTTTTTTTATTAACTGTATTTTTAAAAAGATGATTGTATTTACTACATGTAGATGTGTTCAACTTTTCGAAAAGTCAATTTAAAAAAGTTTCGTATTCATCTAAAGTTTAGTAAAAAAGGAACCTTATCGCGGCAAGACCTAACAAATCGTTTTTCTTGTAATTCAAACCATATATTATATCAACATTTTAATATTGCAAGGTAGGTATAAACTAAACTATTCATTCAGGATGGGAAATCATCAAATGACTCCTCCCGCTCTGGGTGGAGCGGAATAGGGAGTGTCAGACTCTTACTGACTAAAACCCACCCGTGTTCCTTCCTTCGCCCTTTGTTCCGGGCCAGCGGTAACCCTTTCGGACAATCCCGCTGACCCGGCAGGCTTCGGCCAATACGGGCCCCTTCGTTTAGTGCTGACATCTCTTTGAGGCGCGCGTGGAACACGTACGCGCCGTCCGGCACGGGCCTGGTCCTGATCGGAAGGTGAGCTACCCATTGCTCTCCGCCCGCGCCAAAGGTGGCCGGGAGTAGTCGCGCGGCTCCCGACGCCCGGAGCGTCTCCCGCGGCGGCTGGGACGGGAGGCTCTCTCTCTCTCGCCGCCTCCTTCGCTAGCATGACTGCTTCGCAGAAGGAGGCGACTGCTCCCCACTCCCTCTCGCCCCGGACCATGGCTTGAACCAGGCCCGGACGCGAGAGGTCGCCGCCATGAGATCGCGCCGGAGGTCTGTCCGCTCCGCCGCAATTTGCTGCGGAAGCGGAGTTTCCCCCCGGCGTAGTGCCTCCGCGCGCCACTCATACAGGCGCGCGAGGACTATCGCCTCCAGATCCCATGGCGGCAGTCCGGCAAGGAGGCTTGCCGCCTCGCCCGAGATCGTGCGGTACCCCCGGATCAGCCTAACGGCTACCACCTTCTGGGGCGCGTTCAAATAATGGGCGGCTCGCCGCCGCAGTGAACGCGCCCACACCGGGGCCCCGTTATAGGGCCATGGACCGCACGACCCCCGCGTAAAGCCTCCGGCAGGAGGCGTTTAGCCCCCTCAGGTTGAGCAGGAGCCGCTTGAAGGCGGCCCCGGCCCGTTCCAGTTTGGGAGCCAAACGTCGGAAATGCTCGACTAAGTTCCACCGGCTGTCGAGGATGAGACCCAGGTATTTCATCGTCGTCTCGACGCCGATGTGAACCCCTCCTACCGTTAGTTGGGATCCCGATGGTGGCGTATTCCGGAACCCATGAAACGACATGGCCTCGGACTTGTGCAATGCCACCTCGAGACCCAACTGCCGGATCCTCTCCACGACTATCGCAACCCCGCGTGTCATCGCGTCGGCCGCCGCCTGATGCGACCTCCCCTGCGCCAGGACTAGCGTGTCGTCAGCGTAGCGTATAGCTGCCATTAGATAGTGTCGCACGCCGCCGCATGCGGCATTCTTTGTATATGCGTCTTAGGTCTAAGGTCCCACTATTGTAGTCCATATTTTGTTTAGGTACTTTTAATAGAGGTAAACAATCTTGTTAGGTATGTTTTTTATCATAAAATATATTTTTAAAATAGGCTAAGGCTAATAGCAAAAGTAATTCATTATAACATCTGTTATTTCATTTTATCTTGTAATGGCTATAAATTATTTCATAAATATATTTTTCGACAAAAACGTATCAAGATTGTTTACCTTTATTAAAATACTTAAATTAATTAACTATACTAAGAGATAAGTGTCAGCAGACTGCAACGGACCGCCTTAAGGGCCCTTTTTTACGTATATACTTGTTACGAATTTTCATACCTTGTGATAATAAAAAAAAATTGTTAAATAAGTAACATTTTCATACCTTGTGATAATAAAAAAAGAAAATTTAAGTTATCTTGAATGTTGCACTAAAATATTGATTATGCATGCTAAAAATAAAAAATATTGTTTAGTGCCCACCATTAGGGCCCTTTTTTAATTTGTTTGAAGAAATTGTTCAGTTCTCTATGTAACTTTACAAGATCATAACTAACAGTTATCATTGATCTCTTAGCTTTATTAGCATCTAAACCAATTATGTATAACCTATTTAGTGATTAAGTGTTGATTTTGTTACTGTCAGATCTCAAAGTTTATAAAAAATAAGAATTCTTGCTAGTAAATAAAAACTATTTTTTTTAAATTATGTGTTGTTTTTATTTACATCTAAGGCCTTTCGCAAATCTATGTAATTAGTAGCAATATAGAAACGATAAAAGTTTAGTGAGAAACAGGCGGTTTACTTATTTTTAATACTATTATCAATACTTTGCATCTCATTGATAATGCATTATGTTGGCGGGTCTAGTTCCCACAACAAACAAGTTTATGCAAGGATTGTAAGAATTTCCATTAGTAATAATCATAGTCAATCAAAGTATACCATCAGTTACATAACTTCACACTAAAACATAACTTTTTTGTACGGCATACTTAAATTGCGATTTTCTCGAAACTTATAATTTCGATCAGTGAATTTCAAAAATTCGTAAAAAAATAACGGTAGTGGTTAGAAGGTTGGTTCTTGGTTCTATAGTTTGGTACATTTATGTAGTTTTCAGCTCTGTAGATAACTCATTTCCGCCATAAGGTCCCTTTTGATTTGGACGACCACATATTATGAAGTCTTATAATAGACCCAGAGGCGTGAAAGTTATTGGGATTAATAGCAACTGCATTTTTGCGGCTTTCATTTATCGTTTGCGATTGTAAATAGTTATCTATACATACAATAAACATTTTATTATTAAAAAAAAAAGTTTGTTATTTGATTTTTATTACCAAGATTTATTTAAATACAAATGTGTATCCTTTTATTTAATTTATATTGTATATATATATATTTTTTTTAATTTATTTTTTTTACACAAAATGTACAGGCTGTCATTAAATGGTGCAGTAGATATCTTTCATTTTTATTGTTGCGATTTATGATGGTAACCAATAATATACATATGTGTTAGATATTCTAGAAGAAACTTGATGATATAACAAAGATAATAAGCATTATACATAATTTTTGCTATTCAATTTGGTACTAACAGAAACACAGTAAATAATAAATTCGACAGTTATTTTCCTTTGCACATAATAGGTTTTGTATTAGTAATGTGTTAGTGTGTATAGTCAGTAACAAAAGTTCAACCATTAGTGTCAAATGCATTGAAAACATCAATATTTGTAGCGAATTGATACTTAATAGTTTTCTGGAAAGTAAAATAATAATGCACATACATTAAATAACCTCACGCCAGTTTGCCATGGGGCAGGCAGAAACCGCAAAACGCCATCTGCTACATTCTCTTTTTGCTTCGTTTACTTTCATACCTCTGGTCATAAACACAGGGTTGCGAGTACTACGCATCTGAAAAAAAAATATGACAAAATAAACTGAAATAAAAAATCATAATAATGTTAGGTACAGAAAAACCTAACCACCCATGTGAATTTAGTTCATTTCGTAGAAAAAAAAAAACATTTTTATTTTAATATTAAATCAGCAGTTATCTAATATTCTAGGCTATAATAGGACGTGTTTAATTTTTCTAGTTAACGGTACATTGTAGCCGGTCGTTATGCGAACGAGCCGTCATTGTGTGCCGCATAATTGTATCATATTATATGCATTCGCCACGGCCATACAGGCCACACTATTGCCCATTGACCACAACACAAGGACAACAGTAGGCTGAGTTTATTATTTATGAGTGAGGAATATTCGACGCGGCATGACCTCGATGCGATACGTTGCTTAGTTTGATTTAATCTGTGCGATTTTTTCTACTGCTCTATTTATCAGATCCCACCAAATATATGATAGTGTGTACAACTTCCAGCTATTATCACTTAAAATAACATGCATACGTAGTATAATTAGCTTTTTCTTTCTTCTTTCATTGCTAGCTGACGCCGCACAGTGGTCCGGGTTTTCAAAAAGGCGGACATAGGATCGAAAATGCATATTTAACGTAACAAAAAATAGTTTCGTATAGGAAATTTAACGCTGATTAATACTTATTACTACAACTTTTCAAAAAAACAGCTCCTTCACGTCAAAAAAAAATATTGAAAATAAAAATGTATGGGAGAAAATCTATTTTATTTTTTTTCTCCGTTCAGTATCAAAGTGTAGCAAGCAAACCTTATATTCTGGTAAGTACCTATTGTTCTTAATACGACAACATATAAATTGCTTGCGTATCCCTGCGGCCTTGACGCCTACGATGCTTCAAAGTTTAAAATTTTAATGTTGAATTATCTTAATATTATTAACGAGTTTTTCAATTGAAATTAATCCAAAATATCATTTTTAATAAAAACAAGCCCCCCGCGCGCCTCATCCGTGTATTAAGCTCGCCCCCTATTACATGGGACTTAAATATAACTGGCGAAATGACAGTGTACTATAGTGTAGTATACACCTTTGCCGAACCCTTCGGGGAATATAAAGCGTGATGTTATGATAAAATAAGCATTTCTGCTTATTTTTTTTTTAATAATCATCTGTTGGTTATTCTTTCATCTGTTGATATTTCCTATTGATAAATCATGGTTGATATTGTTGGTTTTACTACTAACGTGACTCATCTTAAAAGAAACAATTAGAAATAGATGTAGCCCTTAAAAGGGCTTTTTCTGAAGTCCTGAAAAGGACTATTTTAAGTGGTCCTGAAAAGGACTACAACTCAACTACTACTACTACTAACAAACTCAATTCTAACAATAACAAAATCACTAAATCTGTCACGTTTACATTAATGGATCATCTTCAGGCTGCAACTCCTGTAGATCCATATTTTCAGTTTCTTCTGTTACTACCTCAGGCAACAACAAAAGCTCTTTAACATCTGGAAAAAAATCGAATTGCTTTGAGTTGCTGTATTTTGGTCGAATATGGGATAATAAATATGGGTCTGAACTAATTAAAAAATTATGGAGCAAGTCCTCGTTGGTCTTCATCCTGTTAAATTTTCTTGTGTGATATTCACGAACTCTTCGAAATTCTTTATTTCTTGCTTCTCCCGCTTCTTCGGAAAGAATGCCAATTGGTAGGAGGCCAAAGTGATGACAAATGTCTGCACCGTGTATGAGTAGCTTGTGCACACTTGCGGGCATATAAAACCATGGGTATAGATGAACAAAGATCTCAGCTGTTTCTCTGCAATAAGTCCTGAATTTTTCTATATCTATGGCACATCCCGATGAAATCGTTTGAAGAATAACCGTAAAATGCTTCAGTAGGCCTTTGTCAATATTGGTTATTTCGGCAGATTTCTCATAATCTCTAAAAAACCTTCTGGCTGTGTTTCCGTCGTTTGTGGTTCCAAAGCCTTGCTTCACAAAATCCACAAGTATTCCCATTTGCTGTTTGAATTCTTCTTGTGTAAAATGTTTCTTCGCAGCTTTTAGTTGCTTGTTAGCACCTCGTGCAGTCCACATCTCAAAGTCCATGTTGTAAGATATGTGTAGAATACACTCCATACAACGAATCCACATATGAAGAGTAGAAAGTCCATATTTATAAACATCTTCTCGAACAGGTCTTGAAAATACTTCTGACAGTTTGTTCATCTCAGTCGGCTTAGCAAGGCAAATATTGCAGGCAGATGCAGACGAAGTATCCGTTATAATAGTGGCCACTTTTCCGTCGATCATTGTCATATGAAGCTCGTGACTAATCTCTAGCCCGACCCATTTTGTAGAATTGATGTTCTTTATTTCTTCCTTCAATGCAGCTTCTTCTTGCTTGATGTATTCTGCTGTCTCTTTACAAAACTCGAACTTAATGGGCCTGCAATAATGTGTTGACGAAGGTGTTGGGTTTTCCCATATGGTGCTATTATTAGAAACTAATTTAAGAGGGACAAGACTTGACATGAAAACCGATGAATCACTGAAGTCTACATCTTCACTCCTTTGCTTGTAGGTGCTTTGTGAAGAAGCTCCATCGAAACCCCATTTACTAATTAACTTCAATCCTTCAGTTGACGAATCAATCTGGGTACCGGTAATTTGAAGAATCTTCTGGACTGTCAGATCCAATAGGGCTTGAAGCTTCACTCTGGCTCCTCTCTCGGTAATTTCTAAATCATGTGGATAGCATCTCTTTTTAGCTTCAAGGAGTTTGTGATACGATGGTAACACTGGAACTTCACAATCTAACAGCGCTTTCCTTAAACACAAGTATTTCCATTTTGACAGGTTCAATGATGTATAAAGACCAAGAGCATGATCTTCATCTAAAGATTTTTTCCTATTTTTCTTAAACAATGTGGCTTGAACAATAGTAACACTATCAGGGTTCTTCGTTATATGATCAATAACACAAGCTAAGTCATTCTTCTTGTCTATCCTAAGTCTTTCGACTAATGCAAAAGTAAGTTCTTCCGGCGAATAGTCCAAAAGAGACTCTGAACGTCTTTTCTTCTGTTTGTTGCTGAGGTCAACAAAAGGCTTCCTAATCTGAACTTCGGTAGATGTGCCCACAGTTGCTGTACTTGATGTCGACGGAATCACAGCTGCTGTAGTATCGATGTCAACTGAAGTATTGTCTGACGATATGTTTTCGATAACTTCATCTTGGGCTTGAAAAATCTCGGATAAATTAACAGTAGTGCAAATTGGCCAACTAATATTTGATTCTAACCACGCAGCATGTCTATTCATGAAAGTCTTCTGATTTCTAGAAGCACTTGCCCATCTGCGATTGATATTACTCATGTAGTTCTTCAAAAAGGTCTTGATTATTTCTAAATCTTCCGAACATGTTTCAACTGGGATATGTAGAATAATAGCTTCATAGAGTCGTGCCCAATTTTTCATGTCTCCTTCAACACGGAGGAACATAAAAATGTCCAAGTTTGTAACAAATGCAGCCATAACGAAACTCACTAAACTTTCACACAGCACGGATAATTGATGTTGCTTCCTCAAGGGTTGAGAAACAAGTGCCTTTAATTGTTTTATTTTTTAGAATATGGCATCTCGTAGTTGACCTTGAGAGGTCGTGACTACTTAACCGGACAATAAGCCTTTAATTGTTTCATGCACAGATATTAATAACAAACACACGCTCGCAAGTAGTGACTGACGAAATTAGTACCACATCTTCAACAGCCAATCAGCGTCGTCGAAATCTCCGGTGGTGGGGGTAAATGATTCTTTTACCACAGGAGTCGTTTCAGTCAGTTACAAATAGGCTACGAATCAGCACGTGTCCTTTATTACATAACTAAAGTTGAAGACTTTTATTAGTACTTTTTATTAAAATAAAATAAACAAATACTTGCCAAATGCTTGAATGCGTATGTTTTAATTCTTATATAATTAAAAAATTATATTTTGAATTCAGCTTAATTGAAAACCTCGATAATAATTTTAAAAAATCCCAATTGAAATTTTAAACTTTGAAGCATCGTAGGCGTCAAGGCCGCAGGGATACGCAAGCAATTTATATGTTGTCGTATTAAGAACAATAGGTACTTACCAGAATATAAGGTTTGCTTGCTACACTTTGATACTGAACGGAGAAAAAAAATAAAATAGATTTTCTCCCATACATTTTTATTTTCAATATTTTTTTTTGACGTGAAGGAGCTGTTTTTTTGAAAAGTTGTAGTAATAAGTATTAATCAGCGTTAAATTTCCTATACGAAACTATTTTTTGTTACGTTAAATATGCATTTTCGATCCTATGTCCGCCTTTTTGAAAACCCGGACCACTGTGCGCCGCGCCGCTTGACCGGCCGTGTATACAAAAATCTTTGCGCGGACTACCCGCTACTTAACTCATTTTATTATAACATTATAATAAACCGTACATTTCGTAACTTAAACATTAAATGTGGGTCCATACTAAGACTTGCACGTACCTAGTAGTTAAACAATATAAGTCAATTCATGTCAACTCAAAATATGTCATTAAAATATGTTTTAATGTTTGTAAAGGCGAAATATAGCCTAATATTTCTATATTAGGCTATATTTCGCCTTTACAAACATTTACAGATATTTCTATATCTAACAAAAATTTATCACTATCTGTGTACAAATAGAATAAGATCATTTGTAAACACTATTGTAACAACCTTTGAAGTAATAAAGACCTTGAAAAATCAAATCAATCAATCCTCTTTCATAATTATGAAAGAGGATTGATTGATTTGATTTGATTTGAGCCCGCGTGGTGGATTATAATCCACCACGCGGGCTCAGTGCGGGTTGGTGGATGTCACATGTCGTCGAATTTTTGGACATAACCAGCATGTCCTAGAACTAAAAATTCGACGATGTCTTCCTTCACTGTTTTGAAAGCAGTGGTTATAAAATAATTTACACAAAAAGAAGTGCCCTGCTTGGGTTCGAACTTAGAACCTGCAACTCGTAAGTCGTGGTCGTTACCACTGGACCACTAATGCTAATGCTAATGGGTAGGTACTACCAAATATTTAGGCATCCATCTTAAATTTTAAGTTGTTCTACTGTTACTTGTTTGTATGCAAGGCCAGCAATTTGCGGAGCATATGTATATCACACGTCTTGCAATATCACAGATCTCTGGAAATAATTCGTTATGTGTTAAATGTACAGACGCCAGCACATCAAGCTACTACAATCTGTCAAATTTCTTTAATAGATTTTCAATTTTATCGTTAAAGCATAAGGTTCAAAGTTGATTGGGAAAATTTGACAGTTTCGGGTAGCTTGATGTGCTGGCGTCTGTACATACAGCTACATCCTATATTGTATTTTCTTTACTTGTCTTTTTGGTAACCAATTACTTATGGCATAGTGATATTTCTTTTTTCAGAACATGATGCGTCTGTTTGAATGGTTAATTAGACATTTTGATGTAGGTAAGTACTTAAATCTGACAAACAAACAACCTTCCTGTCACAAGACATGAGAAGTTTGGAAGGAAAAGGGGGAGGCCTTTGGCCAGGAGTGGGACACAACAAAGGCTATAAAAAACGAAAATCGAAAATCGTTGTCCTGTCTAGATTCATTAGTTCGCTTAGTTAACTATATACAGATTGGTTTTACTAAAAACATCCCCACTTTAGCATGTTTCTTGGACATTCAGAACGCGTACAACAATGTCTCAATTGATGCAGCAGTTAATATTTTAGATGAACTTCAAATCGGGTCACAGATCTGTTCTTACATTTGGGCCTTTTTGAGTGAAAGGTATTTAAAAATGAAATCAGATAATAGTAACGCCATAACCGTGCGATGGACTAACAAGGGATTAGCCCAAGGAGATCCATTGTCTCCGTTACTTTTTAATTTAATTACATACAAAGTTTTCCAGCTACCAGTTAATATAATAGTGTCACAATACGCAGACGATTTTGTTATTTATATAAAGGATTAAAGATATTAAGAAATGTGAAAATTATATACAAAATTCATTAGATTATATTGTCAAGAGTTTAGCTGACCTTGGTCTAGAACTGTCTGCAACCAAATCTACATATTGTGTGTTTAGTAGGGGCAGACGTAGAATACTACCGGTTCTTAAAATTAATAAACAGACACTTACCTTTTCAGAATGTACAAAATATTTAGGTATGTGGTTGGATCGTAGTTTACGTTGGGGAAAACACATAAATGAAATTGTAAGTAAATGCTTAAAATATTTGAATATATTAAAAATATTAACAGGGAGTTCCTGGGGTGTTCATACAAAACATATACGTAGATTATACGTATCCTTAATTCGGAGTAGATTGGATTATGGTTCCTTTATTTATGATTGCAGTGCGAAATCTCACGTTTCTAAATTAGATAAACTTCAAAACCAAGCTTTACGTATCATAGGAGGTTATATAAAGAGCTCTCCTATTCACGTCATGGAGTCTGACTTATGTATTCCCCCATTATTTTTAAGAAGACAATTTTTAGCATACAAATATTGTATTAAAATAATGTCATGGTCGAATAGTAGTACAGTTGGTCTTTTGTCAGAATTGAGTGCACTTTGTCTAACCTCCTATTGGGAAAATAAAAAAAAGCCCTTACTAGTAAAAGCATATAATGATACGAAACATTTAGAAATTGTATCCTCAATTATTCTTAGAATGTTTAGTTTAGAAATATGGACAACTCGTATTAAGATGAATGTAGTTATAACTGATCTTGAATGTTTGAGCAGTGCTAAATCAAAATATAACCCAAACAGCCTGTTGATTGATGTCCTAATGGAATTAAATAACAATTATTGTGGATGGCACAAAATATTTACTGATGGATCAAAAAGCAGTCAGGGCTTAGGAGCGGGTTTATACGATCAAAATTTGGGTAGAAGATTAGGTTTTAGAATAAATTGTAAAATATCAATCATGTCACTGGAACTTATTGCAATATTTAAAGCAGTAGAATACGTTTTGGATCAAAATCTAAATAAAGTCGTAATATTTTCAGACAGTAAAAGTGCACAGCAACATATAGCTCGATGTGCCTCTGGTTATAGCAGAGGTGCATCGATAGCGTATGATATTTTAAAGGGGTTAACTACTCTTATTAAAAATAACATAGAATTTAAATTGCAATGGGTCCCAGCACACATTGGACTACGTGGTAACGAGGAGGCTGACCGTTTATCTAAATCAGCTGTAGTAGATGGTACTCTCATTAGCTATATACCCGATTATTGGGAATACATAACACAATTAAAATCAGTATGTTTTGATTCTTGGAAACAATATTTTAACAATATTTCACTAAACAAAGGTATTTGGTATAGAAGTATTCAAGGTCAACCATCTCGAGTGCCCTGGTTTGATAGTACTATTTTTAGTAGAAAATATGTTAGATTAATATTTTAAGACTCCGCTCTGGACACTACCCATCGGCAAAGTTTGCATTTCTTATGAAAAAGAGCGATTCTCCGAATTGCACAGTGTGCAATAAAGTCGAGGATGTACAACATTTGCTGATGGATTGTGTCCGAAATAAAGATGTACGTGAATCACTCATGATCGAGCTAAAATTAAATAGGTTAGATGTAGGTTTAATACAGTCAATTTTATCTTTACCATGTTCAGAGACCACTAAAAAATTTTGTGAGATAATGACAGTACCTGTTGAGTGATACACTTTCACTGAACTATTAGTACTAATAATAATCCAAATAGATGTGATGATAAATAGATAATAAAATTCGATGTATGTGGATGTATCGTAAAAGGGTATAATGGGGTTGGCATGTCTGTAAGATAAAAACCCCTAAATAAAATCAGAATAAAAAAAAAAAAAACATATTTGACATTCAAACTTAACTTTGTGTAATTAATGCGAAAATTTCTGATTTTCGTAACGTGTTTGAATTGTTTACCAAATCAATTCGAGTCAATTGTTTATTTAAGGTAAAACACTATACAACCTAAATGGGCCATGACGCAACATCAAATGTGCCCCAAGCCTTACTTATATACTACCAATAAATGTTTCAATCGGAATACCATTACGAGCACTTTAGACTTACTACGGAATAGCGTGAATTCCGTCTTGAATTGAACGTATGTAATTAAGAGCCTGTACTACCTCAAATGGCTTAGCATGATCCTCCGTTATGTCGAAAATACAGCAGCATTAATTATGAAATAAATATATGGTATAATTGAGGAATAATATTAAGTACTATGTTAGACGAAAACACGATACCATAAAATTTTCTCGATAGAAAAAAAAAATCCAAATTTACCTCCAAACCGAACAATAAACCGCTGGTATTAAAAAAATACTTCAAATTAGATCATGAAACTTTGTATACTAACTGAACTAACTATAAAGTAGGTCTTATGCTTTTTATTTTTTTTTTGAATTACCTTTATTTTAGGGATGCCTCGATACGCCTTTTTGCCGATACGATACCGATACCGATACTCTTATAAAAATATCGGCGATACCGATACCGATACGCTTACTGAATTCAAAAAGGAAGGTAGATTAAATAAAACACAATTAATTAATAGTTTTAGTAATCAAAATTAACATTTATAAGATTTTTATGGAATTATCAATTGTCGAAATTTCAAAGTGATTCCATATAGCACTTTTGTGTTTTGAAGTTGATATGACTACTATTTATTTTATTTGACTCAAACGACTAGTTATTTAAATGACAAACAATACACAAACAATTACGATATGTAATTCTTAATCTTATTTGCATGGAAAAATACTACGCGCAACAACATTCAACCTAACGAAATGGGATAGATGTGCGAGTGCGAGGCCAAAGCGGGCGGGCGAAACAAAACACTGAATAAAGCGCGGGGTTTCCCCGAGCAAACTTAATTCGTGCCTCGTTTGCAACGAAATAGACGGGACAACACGCGCGTTTACATTACATTTTTAAAGCACGAAATTTCAAAAGTATCGTTGAATCGGCCATAAAAATATCGCCGATACCGATATATCGGCAAACCTGAAGTATCGCCGATATATCGGTATCGGTATCGGTATCGGATGCATCCCTACTTTATTTTAACCGTAAAAAGCAAATACCTAAACTATTGGCGCTGCCTTCCGCCCAACACCGCACTCTGGTCTCGCTCTCACACATTCCGCGAGAAGTATCGTGCGAGCGAGATAAAGAGTGAATTTTAGCTGAGGTAGTATGGGCTCTTAATGACTAAAGCTTTTGTTTCCGAAAAAAGCTTTTTTTTATAGTTATAACGGCTGTCGTGAAAATTAGTATTGTTTACCAGTATTTGACGTATAGATGTCAAAAAACGCTCTGTTTTTTGACAGCCGTTATTATGTGATCGTTTACCGTTTTTATATGAAACCAAAGCTTTAATTACGCTCTGTTGGGTGATCGATTTATAGCGAAAGATAGATGTAAATGGTGATTTTATTTTAATTTTATATTGTAAGTGGTGAAAAACAGTAGTAAATTAAAAATAAACCGATATAACTTAACAATAAACTTAACAAATATAACCCACTATATTTTCCACATACTATAACTTGGATATTTACAAACATGCATGGCAAACGTAACTGTAGTCAGGGCAAAATTTATTATATGAACATAAAAAAACTAAGGTGATTCGATGATTATAGAAGGAAAGAGCTGCATCCTTTACTACGCTAATAACAACAGCTCAAGAATATCAACAAAGCTGGAAGAAAATGTTTTACCTAACTATTTTATTAAAACCATCGAGAATTTATTAACATAGAATTCAATATATCTATAGATACAGTTGGGTACAAGTAAGTTGCTTACCTAGATACTTACATAAAAATGTTTAAGAACTTTTATTGTTTTAGTCGTTAATCTGTTTAATTGTTTGTGAAAAGAACCCAATTTAATATAAAATATTTGATTGCCTATTCTGAGATTGTATAACTTTCTCTACTTAAACTCAACGAATCCGGATGATCTGTAGTTCCAAGAAAAAAAAATTTTTTGCTTTTCCTACGGGCTTAATAAAACAGACGGATCTGCGCCAGCCGTAAATTAAGTTTTCTTTTATATCTTTGAATTGTGTTATAATTATTTACTCAATAAAAGAAACGCTCTTACCTTGTTCCCGCAACATAAATATACTGCAATCGCGACTTTCTGCGAAAAATTTAAGCAAATATGACTTTATGGAAAAGTAACTTTAATTCCTACACAATAAAGTGCAGTTTACGCTACAACTTCAAATATTTTTATAACTTTTTTAATAGTGCTGGTCACTCTGAAATCAACTTAATTCTCACTAAAATAAAGTTAATATTTGTTATTTGAATAGATGATACATAAACTTACGCCTTCTTCTCACGGGGGTTGGCAGAAACCACAGAACACCATCTGCTACGATTCTTAGATACTTCTTTTGCCTCGTTTACGCTCATACATCTGGTCATACCCGCACGCCGTTTGCTAGTACAACACACTTGACCTTCCTGAAGACCCTTCAGAAAGAGCCCTCTTTCTGTTCCCACCACGTTCCCACTTACTCCATATATAAAAGTAAAACGCGCTCATATCAACATAAAAGTTTTATGATTATTCTATTTGCTTAGATAGGGGGAATACGTACAGGGCTCAATTAAGTATAACCACATACGCATAATATATATGTCGCTTTGTCAGCTTAATTCTCCTACTTGAATATTATTATCATAAAAAAGGTACACGCGTCCGCACTAATAGCTGTATCATGTGATAACGTTGCGCAAACAACTTTGACCTGTAAACCAAGCACATAAAGAAGAAAATTCTAGTTTACTTAATATGAATTTGTGTGTTTTCCTACAGGGCACTGTACTAGATATCAAGAGTGGTCTCGCTACGCCACATTCTGTCATAATTAGAAGAAATTGCGACGGTATTATAGTGCGAGCGCTAAGAGGATTCAAAATCTTTTTCTAATATAAGGTATGTGGTTAATTTATATTAACCGCCTGTATATTCCTAAGCTTATGCTTAGGAATATACAGGGAAATTATAAAGCAGTGTTTAATTTTGGAATTTAGCTAAAGAGAGCGTGTTTACTTAGACGTTGTCTCGTCGTATGACTTGTTAAAATTGCCGCCGCGGAATTTTAGTAAACGAATAACTGTCATTGGTATTAAAATACCGCTTGAATGGCGTCTAAAGCTGCAAACTTCTAAATAGGCCGTCTCCAACTTTGTTAAATAAAATATTAATAACCCTGCGATCGAATACAAACAAAACCACTCAGTAAACTACTGTTGAAGTTCGCAAACTGCTATTAACATGTGGGGCACGATTTTTTAACGGGCATTGTGTATTATTTGGTGTGTGTTCTGTTGGCCTAGTACATAAATCGTGTAATGGGTGGTATAAGCGAGCAAGTTGCCAAATAATTCACACGCAAAGTGCTGTAATAGGCTGGGGAGCGGGCGGGCATAAACAATAAAATGCTGTAAAAATTTACAGGGAAAGTGATTTTACCGTAACAACGAGCAAAAGCTTTTTACAGACCACATTATGATAATAAACGTTCCTTTAATTTTGCATGGTTAGCATTTTGAGGTACATTAAGGATCGATTTCATGGTTAAAGCTAATTTTGTGGCGCCCAGAGGTATTTATGCGATATTTTCACTTATGACGCGCGTCATAAAATTTTAATGATGCAGTGCTCCATTATCGCTTGAATATGTTGGAAAAGGACGTTAAAATGTGCTGGCTTTTCGTTAATATTTAGTTCCATAATACTGTTGGAATAATATACCAGCTGAAGTTTTGTTTACCGTCTGGACATAAACAGGGTATAAAATGTGAGGAGAGAAGCCTATGGCACAGAAATCTCTATATTATCACAAGAAAAAAAAAACATATATAGACTAATATTCTAAGACTTCCACTTAAAGTCTCTCTCCTCACATTTTATACCCTGTATTTGTCCAGACGGTAAAAAAAGTAGTGCGGTATATTTCAAGATAACGTTTGTAACGTTAAAAACTATTTATTCACGGACTACTCCACCAATAACATTTTTAATTTAAACTAGAAGATCAGCTGAAATTCTACGAAAATAAAACACTATTCTCATTGGAACCTAGGGACTCTTTGATACCGGAGCGCCGTCGACTTCACATTGTATTGCCACGTCTTATCTATTAGCATAATTGCTGAGGCCCAAAAAGGCCGTATTTTTATTACAACTAAAATAGCTAGATAGAAACCGAATATTTTTCTGTATTTTAGTACTATTATATCTAGCTGTATGAGTAAAGTAAGTAATAATAGCCTCCCGACCGATTTCGATCACGGTGGCCAATCTCAACGGATATTAGCCAGGTACGAAGGTGATATTATAGTGCACAAGTGTGTGTGTAAACACAAGTGCACTCTCTATTCCTTTACTCTCATAGTCCGATGGGACGGCAATCCGACACGACCGGGGAGAGATCAGGCGCAGGACCAACGGCTTTACGTGCTTTCCGAGGCACGGAGGTATTAAACTGCCAACTTCCAAACTTCGGACTGTTACTAAGAAATTCCTAATGGAAAACTCAATAAGACTGTCCGACATGGGAAACGAATCCAGGACCCCACGCTCAGCAGTCGCGTTTGCAGCCACGAAACCAACAAAGCAGTCAAAAAAAGTAATAACACAAAGTGTGTACAGTACCCGGCTATAAATATTGCACAATGACCTTTACCTTTTTTGTATTTTATACAAAGAATAAAAATAATTATCAAAAGAAGCAAATCATTTACAGCTCCTAATAGATACCGGACTGTTTGTATTTCGTGCGACTGAGATAACGCTCTACGAAGCCAAAATTAGGCGATTGACTCTTTCTAAAGGTCGATGTGCAATACTTATCGCCGGGTACTGTAAGTAGCTATTAGGGTTCCGTACCTCAAAAGGAAAAATGGAACCCTTATAAGATCACTTCGTTGTCCTGTCTGTCCGTCAGTCAAGACCCTTTTTCTCAGGAAAGCGTGGAGTTTTCAAGTTGAAATTAATATCAAATACTCAGGGCGGCAATTCCTTGAAGCAGTGAAAAAATCAAGCTTCGAAGTCAACGCCATCAAAAGATACGGGCGTTTATTTTCCGAAATCAAAACCTATATGGTACTTCCCGTTGATCTAGAATCATGAAATTTGGCAAGAAAAAATGTCATGTAGCATAAGTGAAACAAAAATCCGAAAACCATAAATTTGTAGTAACATTACAAAAAAAAAAAACTTTACATAGGTACCTCCCAACCAACATTTTGACGCTAATATCCACCTCTGTTATCGTTTGTATTGGTTTAACAGGTGTATAAAAGCGCCCAGTAAAACTTTTGTTTATTCAATGGTCATGACTATAACTAAATAACTCATCAAGATGAGTAACGGTAACAAGAAGACATAATATGACTAAGGTAGGTATAAAAGATAAAAGCTGAACCACAGTAACACTAGGTGTAGTAACTTCCCCCACCGAGTGTTTCCACGTTGACGTCGTGGTGGGGCTTGCGTGTCTCAATGATCTTGGGGGCTTTGCCGGTAGAGTCACTCATGCCGGAAGGCCTCAAGTGAGAGACCAGACTAAGAGAGACACGGGGCGGAGTCTATAACATCTGACTTCCGCGAGGGGCGCACCGTTTGAGGACTTCAACAGTTGTTGGTGTTCTTGGACGGTGCGCGATTCTCTCCTTATCGTTTGGAGAATGGGCAGAGTGGTTCACCTCTAGTACGTGTCTGCTCATCAGACATGATTGAGGCGAACGAGTGGTTTGGGGACCCCACCCCATAAAAAAGGCAAAGCTGTGTTCAGCAACAATAATGGAAGCGCTTCATAAAAACAAACTACCCCAGGAGGGTACCTGCTGCTTAGCAGTAGGAGAATCCCTCACCGAGCAGAGCTCGGTCAGTCCCTCGTATTCTGGGGGGGACAATGAACGCTCTAAATCCCAATCGGATTTTTACCCGTCCTTCAGGGGCGCATTGAGCCAAGGTGGCTCACTTATCGGTGCTGAGGAGTCACTGAGTTCTATTCCCAGTACATCCACGGCACCGAAACTCAAAGAGAAAGCACAGAGAGTGCCAAAGGCCCGTGAACAATTTGTGCGCCCGGCTACCCCGGTTGCCGACGAGGTGGTTAGTGACACCAGCGAGTCCTCCTGTTCGCAAATGTCATTTGTTTCTGAAACGTCGACGAGATCGGCTCGAACCCGCGCGCGCAAGCGTACGCAGCCACAGAGGAGCAACGTGTCGATCGTGACCAGAAAGAAGTCTGCTAAGTCGCCAAACTTTGGCAAACCACTAACAGACGGAGAAGGGCAGGACAGAGACTCCGAGCCTGTGAGTCCACCAGCAAAACAGGCAAAGATTCGGGCACCGGCAAAGCAGAACCTGCCGGAACCAGAGGTGTTGGCTGAAACGATGCGGGCGCAACCAACGACGGAACTAAGCACCTGTATCAAGGACAGTCTTAGAACCATAGAAGAAGTTGCAAACGAGTCGCGCAACCTTAAAGGAAGCTTTGTCCACAGTTTAAGGCTGGCGGCAGTGACCGTTCAAGCTGCAGTGACTGAGCTGGCCACGCGATCTGCCGTTGAGGTCAACGTAGAGAAGCTAGAGTCAGAAAATGCTGACCTGAAGGCTCGCCTTACCGGTCTCTCAGCGCAAGTAGAGAAGCTCACAGCGCAGGTGAGCCTCCTAAGTCGTAAGGGCGAACTAGTGGTGAGCTCCAACGTTGCAGCCTCTACCGTGGGACACAATCAGGCCTCTGACGTTGTCGAACTCCTTCGGCCCGATGAGCAGGAGGCGCGGTTTCGGCGTTCTATTGCTCTGGAGATTGGTAACTTGGTGGACGCCAAGCTCGCCGCCTTGGAGAGGAGATTGCCTCCGGAGAAGCCCTTGCGTCCGCCACTAGCCGCTGACGTTCGGAAAGCATCACCACCGGTCGTTCAAGCGCAGGCAATTTCTGATAAGGGCCGAGCCCCTAATTCCACCAAAAAAAAAAGAAAAAAAAAAGGGTAAAGGCAAAGTCAAAGGAGTGACTCCGGTGGTGGAGCTGCCCCCCGTGTCTTCGGCGTCCACACAGGCCTCACAAGTTTTGCGGGAGACAGCGCGGACTGAGACGGAAACCTGGTCTTCTGTGGTGGGAAAGAAGACAAAAAATAGAAAACCTCACCAATCTGGCGCGAAAACCGATGCTCCAGCTGCAAAGCAGCCGGTCAAATTGCCTAAGGTTCCCACCACGGCAGCCATAACGGTTTCGGTAAGAGAGGCATCATCTGTCAAACTCGGCGAGATCATGTCTACACTAAGGCAGCGAATCCGTTTGGCTGATCTTGGCATCGACACAGTCGGCCAAAAGAGGGCTGCTGATGGCGGAATGGTGCTTACCATCGCTGGCAACGATTCCTCTACCAAAGCGGACAATCTCGCTAGCCGAATGCGGGAGGTTCTTGCCGGGTCTGACGTGAAGATTTCACGTCCAACTAAGCGAGCCGAGGCAAGGATAATGGATCTGGACGATGCCGTGTCGCCGGAGGACGTGGCAGCTGCTATTGCTGAGGTAGGGGGTTGTTCTCCCGCAGACGTAAAAGTAGGAGTAATCCGTCGTCCACGTGCTTCTTTGGGGCACGTCTGGGTCCGTGGCCCACTGGCGGCGATAAAAAAGATGGAGTCCGACAAGCGCTTGCGCTTAGGTTGGACGTTAGTAAGAGTTCAAGTTTTGGGGGCGCGTCGTATGATGTGTTACCGATGTCTTGAGCCCGGTCACGTCCGCTGCCAGTGCACTAGTGCAGTTGACCGCAGCAACCTGTGCTACGCTTGTGGGGGAGCTCACAAAGTGAGGGAGTGCACGTCGCCGACCCTGCGATGTCCGCTGTGTGCAGACCAAGGACGTCCAGCGGACCACCGGCTGGGGGGCAAAAAATGCGTTCCAAGCAAGAAACGGGCCTCGCATGACCCTACCACATCGCAAGGATCGGCGCCGGCACCACTGAGTGTTGGCCCTACGGAGTTAATGGATACGTCGCCTTCCCAGCCTTAAAAGTTCTCCAGTGCAACCTGAACCACTGCCGCAATGCACAGAATCTGTTTTATCAGACTATTGTGGAGTGGTCGGTTGCCTTGGCGGTTGTAGCAGAGCCCTATGGCCTTCGGGATCATCCTCGTTGGTTCCGGGATACCGCGGAATCTGTTGCCGTCTACTGGGCTGGTGGAAGCGGTCGGCTTCACTGCTCCCTACTAGATAGGGGGCAAGGTTTTGTTGCCGTGGAATGGGGATCTCTAGCCGTAGTGGGCTGCTACGTGTCTCCCAATATTTCGCTCAGCGAATTCGAGGAATACATGGATGGGGTTGCAAATAGCATTCGACACAAATGCTTACCCCGTCCGGTACTCGTTTTGGGTGACTTCAACGCTCACTCCAGAGCTTGGGGAAACACCCGGGACACGCCGAGGGGACACGCGGTACAAGACTGGGCTGCGACACTTGATCTCCGACTTTTAAATCGGGGGTCCGTGTCCACATGCGTTCGGTGGCAGGGGGAGTCAATAGTGGATCTCTCATGGGCGTCTCCTTCTGTTGCCCGCATGGTGTCGGAGTGGAGGGTAGCGGAAGAGATGGTCACACTCTCTGACCATCGCCACATCATTTTTGATGTGACACTGTGCCCTTCCGGTAGCCGGAGCCCTCCAGTTTCTAGCCCACCAGCGCGACGTTGGGCTCTCAAGCGACTCAATCGAGACATGCTCATTGCAGCCGCCAACGTCGCGGCGTGGCCGGAAGATGTCCATTCCCAGGGGATCTCGCCCGATCCAGAGGAAGAGGCTGCTTGGTTCCGGGACAGGATGACGTCGATTTGTGACGCTTCCATGCCCCGGGTCAGATGTGCTCAACGTCTTGGTGCGGTTTACTGGTGGTCGGAAGACATCGCGCAGTTGCGTGTTCTCTGTCTTAGGTCCCGACGCCAGTATCAGCACACTCGACGCAGGAGACAGCCAAGAGCTACAGAAGAAGAAATAGCTGGAACCTACAGAGTGTACCGGGAAGCCACTATGGAGCTTCAGCACGCCATCTCGAATTCCAAGTCTAGGTCTTGGGTGGAGCTTCTTGAGGGGCTGGATAGGGATCCATGGGGGAGACCGTACAAATTGGTCATGGCCAAATTGCGACCCTGGGTTCCCCCCCTCACAGAAACTATGGACCCGGCTCTACTGGAGAGAGTCGTAAACACGCTCTTTCCAGTAGCTAGAGACAGACTCTCGTCGCTTCTGCCATCTTCAGACTGGACTGACGAGTTCGGGGTGTCTGAGGGCGAGCTTGACCGGGCCGTAAGGCGTATGGGAGCTCGTAATACAGCGCCAGGCCCGGATGGTATTCCTGGCCGAGCGTGGGTTCTGGCTCTGGCTTCTCTGGGAAACCGCCTGAGACGGCTGTTCAACAGCTGCCTCCGTGAGGGCGTGTTGCCCTCTGACTGGAAGGAGGCTGGATTGGTCTTGTTGAGGAAGGCAGGCAGGGACTCAGAGTCTCCCTCTGCATACCGTCCCATTTGCTTGCTCGACGAGGTTTCCAAATTATTCGAAAGAATAATTGCCGAAAGGCTCGTCGAGCACCTGTCGCGTGTTGGTCCCGACCTCGCCGATTGCCAGTATGGCTTCCGGCGGCAGCGTTCGACAGTCGATGCGATCCTACGCGTCCGCTCGCTGTCGGAACAGGCAGTTTTCCGGGGTGGGGTGGCGTTGGCGGTAAGTTTGGATATCGTCAACGCTTTTAACTCCTTGCCCTGGGATGCGATAAGGGCGGCACTAGTACACCATAGGGTGCCCCCTTACTTGCAGTGCATCATCGGGGCTTACCTACGCGACAGGTACATTCGCTATGTGGGTCGGGATGGTAGCGTTTATCGGAGGGAGATTACGTGTGGGGTTCCGCAGGGGTCCGTTTTAGGTCCTCTCTTGTGGAACCTAGCATACGACGCGGTCCTGCGTGTCGATCTCCCCGTCGGCATTAATATCGTTTGCTACGCAGACGATACTCTGGTGTTGGCCGGCGGGGACACCTTCGAGGAGACCATCCAGCTTGCCGAACTCGGGGTGGCAAAAGTCGTGGCGGCAATCCGCGGGCTGGGTCTTGAGATAGCGCCTCAGAAAACTGAGGCGTTATGGTTCCATAAACTGCCGAGGAGCAGAGAGCCACCCAGCTCGTTGGTCTATGTCGGAGATGCGCAAGTCCAGGTGGGGCGATACATAAAGTATCTTGGCCTCACCCTGGACGGTCGGTGGGGCTTCGAAGAGCACTTCGAGCGCCTAGTTCCCCGGATCGAGAAGGCAGTGGGTGCTTTGCATAGACTGCTGCCCAATCTCGGGGGACCTCGGGAGGAAGTTCGCCGCCTCTATGCGGGTGTCGTGCGATCGATGGTCCTTTACGGGGCGCCTGTTTGGTCAGGTAGACTGTCAGGCGTCCGACGCTGCAGGACTAAAGTTAATAGACTGCAGCGGAAAATGGCCATTCGTATCGCACGAGGATACCGAACGATATCCTTTGAGGCGGCAACTCTCCTGGCGCGCTTTCCGCCGCTGGACATCCTGGCGGATATGGACGCGAAGGTCTACGACCAGATTCGTAATATCCGCCAAAGCGGGAATAGTGTGCCAGGAAGCGTATTCGCAAGGCTGAGGCGGCGGGAACGGCGACACGCGCTCGAGCGGTGGCGCGAGCGGCTACAGCAGCCGCAATATTCGCGTAAGCGCGTTGTCGAAGCCGTCCTGCCGCACTTCGAAGCCTGGCTGAAAAGAGGGGAGCGCATCTCCTTCAGGCTCACCCAGGTGCTCACCGGACATGGTTGCTTCGGTGAGTACCTGAACAGAATTGGGCGAGAGGCCACGGCAAATTGCCACCACTGTGGAGGCAGCCTGGATTCCGCACAACACACGCTCGAGGAGTGCCCTGCGTGGGCCTCCGAGCGGCGGGTCCTGGTTGCCAGGATCGGGCGAGACCTGTCTCTGCCGGCAGTAGTGAGGGCTATGCTGGCAGAGACAGAGAATTGGAGGGTAGTAGCCTCCTTCTGTGAGACCGTGATGGTCAAGAAGGAGGCCGCCGAGCGGGATCGGGAGAGGGCTGATCCTGCTCGGAGAAGGAGGCGTCGGGGTGGCAACCGCCGTGGCGCCTAATACGCCGAAACCCGCTTACCAAACAAGGTAGGTGGACCTTTGGGGTCGCGGGCGCACAGAGTGGGGACTCTGACCGCCCACCAAGTGACCCCAGGGAAGACGGTGGCACAGTGATCACGTGCTGCCGTGCATAGCGAGGTTCAGGGGAGGCCCCTTTACAGTCTCCCCAGGGATGTGCCTTACAGGCGTTGCACGGGGGGGGTTCCGGAATTGGTCTTTTAAGAGGAACCGGGACCACCCCTATGTGCTGATGGTGATCACCGGGGCGGTTTTAGTGAGGTAAGAATCCCACACTACCTGGTCTTTTTCCCCAAAGTTCAGGTGCCTTTTGAAGGTTTCCCCCCGAAAACAAAAAAAAAAAAAAAAAAAAAGGTGTAGTAACTTCAAGTAACAATAAGTACCTAAGGTAATAGTTGGATTTCTAATAAGTCTCACTATTTTCAAGTGTTCTTAAAGAGTGCTAAGTAAATGTTTTATACCACCTATCTTGCCTAGGAAACGTATTATTACTTAAGGAGGTATAAACGGTACAGTCGCAACCATCATAGCACCTGCTTTTATAAATTCAAGTAACAGAAATTACTAAAAGTAATATTATAGTTTGTTATAACTCTTTCTACCGACAAGAGCTCTTGAAAATAGTTAGCAAAATATTTTTACCACCTACGTTGCTATAAAAGTATTAATTGCAACTTATTTACAGCTACTTAATTCAGTAATCAAAAACCCCTATTTATGATAGCAATTGGTATTATGGAGTTATTTTTAGAGCCCTAATCGTTACAGTGGGGTTCAAATTTACTTTTATGTTATTCTAAGCCATAATAACACGGAATTTAAACATTTAAAACCCTATTCTGGTATAACAAGTGCTACAATAGTTCTAACTACAGCCCATCCAGTACTTCTTGTTCATTAATAATAGGAACCTAGGATAATAAGGAGTAGACACCATTTTAAATCAAACATAACCTAAAAATAAATCAGAAAAAAACTAGTTTAAAACTCATATTTTGTTTAATTTTCTCATTTTAAAACGCAAAATATTTACTACAATACACAATGAATGTAAAAGACAGAGCCAATATCCTGTTTTTGTCTAAATTTAGATTGAGTGTATGCCCCGCATGATAAAATGCAATTTATTTTTACTTTAAATATCACTTATTTTTAAGGCCCTGCAAAATTGAGACGCAAAACATATATTATTTTCTCAATAAAGTAACCCTCGCAATAAATTTTAGCCATGTGATAAAGAAATCAAACTTCACTCATCGAGATATTGACAATCCGTAACTTGAAATTCACTTAATTTCAACTCCTTAGTTTGCCATCATTTTTGAGAAATAAAGTAACACTTTTGGAACTAATGTATATGCAAAACAATAGAAAAAGAAAACACGCTACAGCCCTGAGTTGCTAATCAACACTGATCAAGATACATAAAGCAAATCCAAGAAAAAAATGGACCTAAAAAAGAACTAATATGTTACTATAAAATTTATACCAGTAGACTTCAGAACTTGTGTACCACCTATAGTTTTTATTATAACCATAATACAGACTTTAAAGTGCTTGAGGTAGCTAGATTTATATTATACCACCATTATAGATACAAGAAATTGTTTGCCACTAACGCCACCCTATAACTATTATGTAACTCTCAGTGTTAAAAGAGTGAGCATTAAAACTATTATATTACTTATAGCGCTATAAGACGTGGGCCCAATCGAGAGTTTGTAAGGGATTAGAGCGTGCTCTAACACCAATTGCTAAAACCATTGTATCACTCTTGCTTGCCAAATTCACTTTTAAATAACTCTTTTATCACCAATTCTTATTACCAAAATGCTAGTTGGGCTACAAATTTGTACGGAGCCCTCGGTGCGCGAGTCCGACTCGTACTTGACCGGTTTTCAAAAGCAATATCACTTACAATGCGAGCCACGAAAGATGAGACTTGACACACCACGTGGTTTGACATGCGCAGAACACGATTTTAGGTATCTTTAGCGGTATGAGGTCTGAGTGCGGGACGGGACCGGACGTCATAGGGGCGGCGGAAAGAGCGGGGGAGGCGGGGTCAAGTCTCATCTTTCGTGGCGCGCATTGTAGCTGTCGGTGTTATTGATAATATTATGTACGAGTACATTAGGTACATCTCTAGTGAATACTACGTTTATTGCGTTTTGGTTTTAACCTTATTATAATTTTAATGGGCTAGTTGATTGTACTGAATGTCGTTGAAACAACCACTTTATTGCACTCCCTGGAATTTCAGCATATACATAGTCTGCTTTAGAAACTTTTGTTGTAACTAAGTAAAATAAATATTGAATATACTCTAGGTTTTGTGTGAAAGTATGTATGTTTATACAACGTGTAACGTTAAATGCGCAGAACCTCAAGGTCATTGTACTCATCATTATGAACAACTTTTACTATGAGACTAAACTTGAAATTGCAAAAAAAAATCAGCTGTTTAGTACATTTTGACGAGTTATGCGAGCATAAATGTAGGGAACAACTGATTTTGTTTTCAGCTGCTGCTGCTGTTATTCTTAACAACAATTTCTTGTCTTTCTGTTATTCTTTCTTGTTTCTGTTTCTTCGGCCATAATTATGTAGATTTTAATACGTATCGATATTTGATAACTTTTTACTCTTTCATGCAAAATATTAAAGAGTATAAAGTTATCAAATATCGATACGTATTAAAATCTACATAATTAAGGCCGGTAAATACATACTTTTATGTAAAATATTTTCTAGAATACTCTTGTAAGTATTCTAGAAAATATTTTGCAGAATACAAGAGTATTCTAGAAAATATTTTGCATGAAAGAGTAAAAAGTTATCAAATATCGATACGTATTAAAATCTACATAATTATGGCCGGTAAATACATACTTTTATGTATCATGTTATTGTAAGTCCTGTAGGTTTATTCTATAAAAATTGCACAGTGAAAAATTTTGGTTAAGTCTGCTTGAAGTGACATTGTCCCATGTCATTTCAACTAGTGCTAGAGATTAAAAACTCACTTCAAGCTCACTTCAACTAAGTTCTCATTGTGAGATTTTTCAGAATATACTGAAGTAAAGTTCATCACATCATATCGAAGTTAAATATCAGCGTTCAGTTCAATCACAACCATAACTAAAATATTACACGATAAAAATGAAGTCACCTCTCATGTGAAACAGTAGGTAGGGTGCAGTAACCAGGCCTGCCCTAGTTGACCTTAATAACCTGTCAGAGATGACAAACGGGTGACACCGTTAAGGTGCTTATTAGATTCTGCGTCGACATTTGACACGTTGCAAGGATTTCAAATTGCCTCTTCATAGAAAAAGGAATATTTTACTATGAAGGAATGAGGGGCCCGTGGCTAAATAATAACAGTCGCGCAGGTCGATCGATCAGGTTAAGCTACGCTTACCGCGGTTGGTCTGTGGATGGGTGACCATCTTTACATACCGATACCCCTCCGTGTCTCGGAGAGCAAGTTAAGCCGTTGGTCCCGGCTGTCATTCGTGGATCTTTGACAGTCATTACGGGTAGCCAGAAGCTCGAAAAAGTCTGACAACCAGTCTTACCAAGGGGTATCGTAACCAGTAACAGGGTTGTGGGGGTCAGATAGGCAGTCGCTCCATGTAAAACACAGCTGCATTCAGCTGCATCTGGTTAGACTGGAAGCCGACCCCAACATAGTTGGAAAAAGGTTAGGCAGATGATGAGTAAAAGGAACCTTTTTAATACTCAATACTTTTATTGCATTCCACATGTAGGTATTCTAGGTGGTAAACTTATGATTAGATCATATGGACCCTGTCAGGCATAGCAAGATAAGTGAGATAGGAGAGAGGAAGCATTAGTTAATTATATAACATTACTTAGCAAAACTACTATATTATAATAATGATGTAGGTTTTTGTGGATTTTTTTGAGCAACGGTGTCTTAGAAGAGCCGCGGTGAACGCTACATGCGGCCATAGTGTCCAAATACAGAGCGTTTTTTGACAAATTATTGTCAAATACAGGTGAAAATGACAGATTTTTATTATATCCGATAAGACTGAAACGCTCTTTTAGGAAACCGTAGCTTCAGGTTCTAGCACGAACGCGCGACGTAAACGTAATGTAAAATCGAACGATTTTTGTATCGAAAATACAACTATGCCAACCTGTAATGCTTTAGCATTTTGGTTTAAAGTTTTGCGACAAGCACAATAAGTATCACCAATGAATATTGTATGAATAAAGTTTTAAAACTAAGTTAATCTTCTGAACATCAAGTTCAGAAGATTAACTTGACTTATTTTGCAGTAAGATAACCACAACAAGGACGCTCTTAGCCAAATCATTTTATGTTAATGATGCGCCGGCTAGTTGTTCTTAAACTCATATGTAGCAACATAAATACTTACTTAAATAATAAAGACTAACCTTACCTACTTACTTATCTACACAATGTACTTTAATTGTTCGGCTTTAAGTGATCGATATGTTATATTATAACTGTGGAGGCTTGTTATTAGCAACTTGATAAGGTGTTGTTGTTACCTATTATAAGTATTTAGTCTGTAAGCGTTCTTAAAAGTAATAAATAAATAAATACAAATATTTTGTGCGGAACAAGTATTTTCAGTCTTAAAAGATAGCGACTATATCGCTCTATAATCCATTCGAACTATTTGACACGTCTTTGAAAAGGCCAGTATGGAGTTATTCTGTTTCTCATAATATTCCTTGTGATTAACTAACTAGATATACAAATAAATACAAAAAAACAAAAGGACACTTAGACGTCCTAATACTCGTTCACATCTCTGTCATCCGGTAACGTGCCCAGAAGACTGGCAGCATTGCCACGTTGAATGGCGATGCTAATTCTTTGGAGAATAGACGAGCGGGGCCTCTGGTCACGTGAAGTGACGACAAACTGGCGAGAAATTTCCTTAAAAAGGAGACGCGTACTCAGGCCCCATGACCCGAGCGTTTTGACCCCAAACCGCTCGCATCTGTAATTACCCTTAAGATTACTTAAGGGTTAAGGGTATTTGCGACGTTTAAGGGTCTCAACAGCCGCAGTAGCGGTGCTAGTACATGATTTTTGACCGAATATTTTATTTCAGCATCTAATAATAGAGAACTATGTAGTAATTAGACTTCTTTTCGTCTATTTGTTATATAGTTTTTTAGTATACTACTATATGGCATCTACGAGTATATTCAATAACAAGAACTGAGGTAGTCGTGCAGTATTTGAAGGTGAAGACCAACTGGACTCTGAGGGTCGAAAGGTTGGAATCGCGTCACAACATCAACTTTAAGTCATTCGTGGTACGTGTTACAACACCAACATCTACAGACCTGTCTGAAAGAGGACGTTTGGCCGAAAGGTGTCGTATATCGACGTTTCCGAGGACGGTTACGTTACACCACGCAACGAAACACGACGCCGACAACGTTACGTGTATAGTCATAGTTTTAAGGTTTTTAATATGTATTAGTTTATTATTGTATAAGATATTTTGTGTATTTTATCTATGGACCTTAGTTGCCTGATAATAAAATGATTATTATTATTACTTCGTAGGTAGTTTCTAATATCCATTTGGTTTTAATGTAGGTGTTAGCAGAAATTCGCTGGGTGCGAGAGCACAGAACCGGTCGATGCAGCGACGCTTTATTTTTTTTTCAGGATGGGAAATCATCAAATGACCCCTCCCGCTCTGGGTGGAGCGGAAGGGAGTGTCAGACTCTTACTGACTAAAACCCACCCGTGTTCCTTCCTTAGCCCTTTATGTTCTGGGCCAGCGGTAACCCTTTCGGACAATCCCGCTGACAAGCAGCGATGCTTGGGGGAGGCCTATGTCCAGCAGTGGACGTCTTTCGGCTGAAATGATGATGATGATGATAGTAATTAAGATATATTTCTCTCAAAACGGTGAAGGAAACTGGCATGTCCTAGAACCAAAATTTCTAAGACATGTGACGTCTACCAACCCGCACTGGGCCCGCGTGGTGAATTCCGGCCCACTCCCTCTCACCTAGAAAAGGTGTCCCTGCAGTGGGAACATTATAGGCTGATTATGTTATCGCTTTTTTGACTTTATGGTAATCATAATATGTCGTAAATATTCATTGCTTCGGCAACCTTAAAGGTCATGAGAAATAAAATAAATGTTAAGAATATAAGTAATATTTAATGTTAAAGCAGATTATTCATCATCCTGCGAAATCTCGCCCGTATTCCTAAGACCAAGATTTTGGAGGATTTTTTTTTAGATAAAGCACACAAGTGTTGGCTTTGTGTATTTGCACCGAAATGTTGACGCTCCTTGCGGATTATAAGGATTTACTGTTCTGCCACGGAAAAGTATTGCGGCGGAACAAAGGGTAGGTATATTTTAATAAAAAAACTTAGTAATGCTCTGCATAAACAACGTCTTTGGACGACAAAGTAGGGGAATTAAAACCAACCACCAACATACCAACATATTTTATAATTTAAAAGAAATGGAAATAATCTAGATTATTTTATATTTTTATCGTGTTTAAAAAGACGAATCTTTAGACTTCTAACAATAATCTTATTCCCCCTTAAGCCTTACAGTAAAAATGTACACCTGTACACAATAACCTAGTTTAATACACAAAAAGCTTAATATGCTAGTGAGGCAGCCCAAAAATTATTCTCATTAGCTTATCTTCGCAGCGAAATTTTGAATTTAGCCTTATCTCAAACGACAGGGCTAAACAGGCGCGCTACGCCGGCTACGGCGTAGCTATCAGCTACGACGTAGCTATTCAGCTACGAGAGAAGGTTAACGTAGTACGTGCCCTTGTTGTCGAGCATGCTTCACACTGATAGCGTTTTGTACCAAAAAAGTTTTCGTATTTATCATGTAGGGCATCTCAGATTAAATGTAAAGCCTTCAAATAAGTATAATATATGTGATAAGCACGAAATTTTAGATGTCTAAATGAACTTTGGTAAACAAATTACTTAATATAATAGGTCTTTTCTATGTTATGGATCTTAAAGGATTGGCCCACCATCGCAGTAGACCGGGAAATCTGGAAAGAGGGAAGGGAGGCCTTTACCCTGAAGTGGGACAATCCAGGCTTATAATAATAGTGAGAAAGTTTCTGCAATGTGAATCAGAATACCCACATCAAGACACAAATACGTTACCGTCCTCTGACCAATCTTCTGCGCGTGACCGCACTTAATCCCACTGTTAATCACTTGGCTTAGACCCGTGTTGTCAGCTCTTTCCGGCTAGTCGAGAATATAAAGTAAATGTCAAAACAACGGATTTTTTTCTGAAGCTACCTACATTTACAAGATTAACAATATTATTAGCGAACAAATTAGATTTTTCATTGACAATTTGATAAAGATTGCTGATTACGTCTGTAAGCGGAAGCCTTGATACAATTTCGAAATTAAGATATTTCCGTCAGAAGATTGGAGAAATCTGATTATTTGACGAATGTTTCAATTTACATCCAAATGTATGCGGAACGAAGACGTACATTCTCGTTAAAGCTACATGTAGAAGAAGCACGTGAGAAGTTCGAGGATAATATCCATACCTTAGATTTTATTTTACTTTTAGACATATTACAAACTAGCTGCGCGCCGCGGTTTCACCCGCGTGAATGACGATCGATCCTGTGGGAATATCGGGATGAAAAGTAGCCTTGTATCCAGGGTGTCAGCTGCCTCCATACAATTTTTTTTCATAATTGGTGCAGCCTTTGAGCGTGAAGAAGTAACAAACAGGCGCTTTACTTTGTGTAAATTATTTCATCACCACTGCTCACAAAACGGTGAAGGAAAACATCGTGAGGAAACCGGCATGTCCTAGAACCAAAATTTGAAGACATGTGACATCTACCAACCCGCACTGGGCCTGGGCCCGCGTGGTGGATTACGGCCCACTCCCTTTCACTGAGAGGAGGCCTGTGTCCCAGCAGTGGGAACATTATAGGCTGATGATGAAGTAACAAACATATAAACACACACACACACGCACTTACAAAATTTCGCCTTTATAATATTAGTGATTAAAGTCGCTCTTCGTATGTATATGTCTGTGTAAATTACGCAATTGAATTTTGCTGTTCATCATTGCATAAAAGCCATTAACTTACATTAACTTACATATATTTAAAAAATCTCCGTGTTTTGCCATGACGTAAACACTGTGCGAAGCAAGAGCGGGTTGCTAGATTTTATATATAAGCTTATAATACAACACTCACTATAATATATATGGTGGTTATACAAAGTCATTATCAACTTGATCGTAGTAAAATACATTATACTCGTGCACGACCCATTACTGACCAGCTAACCTACAACTTAACAAAAACTACATATAACAACTGTATAACATAGCGCATCCTTTATATACCATTATTATTGTAATGTCCAGAATCAAAATATTTTATTCCACATAAACCTACGTGAGCACATATGAAACGTCAGAAGTTAGGTGCACGGTTCCAATTGGTCGTTTCCTATGGAGAAGATCTGGCAAGAAACTCCACGGATACTCTTTCAAAAATAATTGGCTTTTACAAAAACTGTAACAACAAACACATAACACAAATTCTTCAATCAACTCAGTCTATCGCAGTCCACTGCTGGACTTAGGCCTCTCGCAGACTGCGCCACAGCACCCTGTCCTCCGCCTTCCACATCCAGTCTACCTCAGCCACCTTCTTTAGGTCGTCCGTCCATCTAGCTGGGGCGCGTCCCACACAAAAAAAAAACAAACATAGTAAAATTCTTACTTCAATGGAAATTCCCTAAAGAATATGTAAACGTATTGTAAGTTATTGAAATAAACATTTTATTTAATTATTTAATGATTTAAAGTACAGTTTTAACAGGTATAGGAGGACAGTGTAGGCCTGTACTTAATAAAATAGAATGAATAAATGACTTATGACTTAACTTTACGTTTAATTTTGTCTAGTTAAAAAGAGGCTATTGAACATGTCTTTGTCGGTCCAAAATCATATTCGTAACAATGGCTTACGAAACAACAACAATTTCGAGAACCCCTTCGGCAAAATAATCTAGATCAAAAGGTCAGATTTTACTATCTGTACTTGTAGCAAATAGCTCCTGTTTTGACTTGAGTATGAACGTTGGTATCTAGATGTAAAGGCTACTACATACAAACAGCATAAGCTTCAGTTTTGTCTCATTTCAGAAAAAATCGTAGCGGCTTTGAATGTTATGGCTTCAAGATCCCTACTCGCATATTATGATGACCTGAGTGACCATTATTTGAAACGAATCGGTAGCTTATTGAATTCTGTGGGCTCCCGGGGGTAACGTAACAGTAGATAATTATTTGTGTGTAATTATCCAAGGTATGGTTTTCTTTTTTTCATATTATGTATGATCAGCGAAATTAATTGTTTATGAAATGGACACTTAATGCGAATTTCACCATAGTTGCTGAACGCGATCAACACATCTGAACTACGTTCAAGAGCTGTGTCAGTTTGCCGTGTGTATGACAATATTCCACAACAATGATGACACTGACAGCTCTTGAATGATTATGATGCGCTGATCGAGTTCAGTTTTATTGGTGAAAGTCAATTGTTTATGAAATGGACACTTAATGCGAATTTCACCATAGTTGCTGAACGCGATCAACAAATCTGAACTACGTTCAAGAGCTGTGTCAGTTTGCCGTGTGTATGACAATATTTCACAACAATGATGACACTGACAGCTCTTGAATGATTATGATGCGCTGATCACGTTCAGTTTCATTGGTGAAATCCACTCTTAGTCAGTTTGCCGTGATAAAACCAATTCATACAACTGTCAATAGCAGTTTGAATATACGGACAATTTTAATTGGTAGTCAAGTTGGTATACAACTAACTAGCAGTGCCCCGCGATTTGACCCGCATAAGTGTCTGTCCCGTGGGAATGTCAGGATAAAAAGTATCCTATGTCTTATTCTGATGAATATAAGCTATATTACTGTTTAAGTTTCATCAAAATCCGTTCAGTAGTTTTTGCGTAGAATAGTAACAAACATTCATCCATCCATCCTCACAAACTTTTGCGTTTATAATATTATTAAGTAGGATTTCTGCCTGCGACAGACCAAACTGACGTTGTTTCGCCAGTTCAGTTTTTCCTCTCCATTTACGGTAGGCTTAACAGAGGCTGTCATTACCGACGTATCTGTTGAGTGAAGTAAGTTGTAACTTACTGTAACTTGTAGAAGAACGACGGAGGTTAAGTTGCCAAGAGCTAGAGTTTATGTAGAATGTATACACTTTCACTACAGTTCACGACTTTTACCGGATATAATAAGTTTCTTTGTTGTTCTCCCTAAAGTGAATGCACAATAAAACTTTGCTTGAATTGTTTGATGAGTTTTGTAATATACCTAACTGAAGGTAAGGAAGGAGGAAGTTCTCAATTCGGATGTTTATATATGTATATATATATTTTTTTATGTATGTTCGGGCATGACTCCGTCATATATAGACGGATTTGCAAAATTCTTATTTTGTTTGAAAGAGGTTTATTTCGAAAAGGTCTTGTTTAAATTTCGTAAAGATCTGATGATGACTTTAGAAGACAGACAACGGTACTCTTTAATAAATGCCAGCAAATCAACCGCGATTGCTGCTATCGCATACGTATGCATTGTTTACGCAACCACACAACATAATATCACACCTGAACCCTTTACACATCTGTCTACCCCTTTATGCAGATTTGTTCAATAGCTTCCTGTCACTGATATTCACATAGCAAGCAGTGTTACATGAATTTGAGTGGGGTAGTTAGGAACAACTAAAAAGTCAAAAATAAAAACTTTTTTACTAAAAAAAAAACAACCGACTTCCGAAATGAAAGTTACTTTTCATTTTGTAGTGTTTTTTTTTTGGAAGTCGGTTGTTTTTTTTTTAGTGTTTTTATTAATGAATACAATACTTTGACGGCGTTTTAGGTTATTATTGTAAAATCAACGAAAGTTGGTTTTTGGATTTTTGTGATATTTCCTTTTATTTTGATCGTCCTTGTAAATTTACAAGCCTTTTGCTACGTTATGAAAGTAATGCAATAAAATTTCTTGCAACAGTTCGTAGGTACTATAGCTAATAGAACATTCTGTCTCTAGAAGAGAACTAGCTATGCAGTTAGTCTAACTTTGACATCAACTATGCAGCTACTCATTAAAGCAAGGCAAAGTTACTTACCTGAACATCTCAATCATACCTACAGCGTGAATGAAACATATCACGTCTTAAACATCGAGAAGTGGCCTTGAATTTTGTTATGTACCAATAAAATATAATAATATACGAGAGATATGTCATGAACTGCTCAATCCAGGCCTCCCGCGATCGAATTTATCGCACGAGTTCGTGCGTTTATGACGCTACGTTACGAATGTGGTACAGGCTGCGGTTACCAGCACACGTACGGAATCGTACAGAACCGCACAACACAGAGTTGTTCAAATGTATTGTCACGTTCGTTTCTTTGTGGGACGGATTATTGAGTGTCGGGAGATGCATTGTCTGGGACCGGAAACTTAACTTAATCTTTTGTAATCCCAGGCGCACGACGACTTATGTTATTTACTGTAGACTTGTAGAGGTATGTTTTAATACTTTTTGTGCTTCAGCACTTATTATGTTTTTAACAAAAGCTAATATTATAAAATATAGAATTATAGAGAATCCAAAAGGAAGCTTTGTTGCGAGACTATAGTTCAAAATTATAAATGCAAATTTAAGTTGAAAAGACGACTAGAGACTTAAAAAGTAACAGTTTTTCCTTTACAAAACCATCCTTTTTAATTAACCAAGTTACTTACTAAAGTGCACATACGTAAGCCAACTGTAAATCTACACAGCAAAAGAGTATTAGCCACTGGGTTCTTTCTAAGGCACGTTTCACTCACGTGTTTACTCGGATAGCAAAGCTAGATTTTATCTGTGCTGCTCGCCACTTGCACTCCACGCCACGCCCCGATAAAAAACCCCTTTCACGTTCAACCGCCAGCTCAATGGGATATTCTTGTACAAGAGACTATTCTGTACATATTTTATACGTATTTTGAACATTTTGTGAAACTTTTTCCGGACAATGGAGCAGTTGAAACGTTGGTTTCATTATCCTTTATTAAGCCTCAATTTGTTGAGATTGCGTATGGTTAACGGAATTGTGCAGCTGTTATTGTCACCTTATGTTGCTTTTATGTTAATACATTTTGCATTTTAATTTTAATACGTTTATATAGGCTATATCATCAATTTTATCGCTGTGAACTGTGACTATAACTGTATGATACGTATGTATTACTAAATGCTTGAAATGCTTTGGGCACGGTAATAATATCAATTATTGAAATGCTTTCTAAATTGACGAACGGCTCCGAAACTTAGAACCATTTCTTTTAATTCACATCTCCCCCAATAATAACTAAAACAAACACAATAAACTAAATCACATTCCCACATCAAAAACACTTTCACATCGCACTTACTTTTTCAGTATCGTAAATCTCAAGATTATATCACATCTAACCTACTTAGCGGTATTCATCGTGTGTCGGATTTTGTTTGCGGTCGGCCCGGGCACTCAGCGACCGTCGGTGATAAAAGCCTCTTTGTGCCAGCCGTGTATGGAGCCACGGAATAACTCTTTCAATGCAAGATTGCGTCCCGGAAAATAGTCGGCGCGCGGATTTTGAATACACTCTGGATCTTGGTACTAAGTAGGAGGCGGATTTAGGTTTTGTTTTTAGTTTTTTTTTGTGTTTTGTTTATTGTCAACCTTTCTGTTCAAAAAGGTTGATCTTCTAAAAGTTTTTATGTTGATAATCAGAAGGCTAATTCCCGTAACGTTCAAATCTAGTTGCAATCTCATCTGAGCGACCGTAAATGTCAAAAATTTAGGGAAATTAGAAGTATTTTTGATAAGATTTTGACGATAAGATCAGACTGAACGTTCTTAAAATTACGAGAACTGAGCCTCAGATATCTGAAACTGAATTTATTTCTTCCTCGTTGGTTGAATGGTCACAAGCGCCGCCGTTATGATCCTGAGGTCCAGGGTTGGAATCTCCGGTCGGGCAAAGCGTGATTGTGGTTGTCTATCAGGAAATATTCAGCTGCAACCCGGAAATTGGAACTGTTCGCAGTAAATGGCAATATTCTCGCCCCCCATTATTTGGATGGGACCTACTAAAACTGGCACAACTTGGACGTGGAAAAAAGATTATTATGCTATAATTTATTTATAATTATGTTATAGTTAATTAATTTTATATTTATACGGCTTTATTACAACACAATGTTTATCTTTAGACCCAGGTTTAAACCATCGAGCCATTTTTTATTTTCGAACTATAATCCGACTAAGTAAAAGGTCTTATTATAGAAAAATACGTTAAACCCAAGTCTAAGCTGTAAATTTTGCATAAAGAACTTTACGGCTGTCGGAATAAAGTTCAAAATACAGGAACTGGCTAAAAGGTTCAGGCTAGGTCTAAAGTTGGAACTCCTTTTGTTTATGACGCATAGAGTTTATTTCTTAATATCAAGAATGAATAGGAAAAATTAAATGAAGTATGCCATCAAAAACAATTTAAGCTTCAACAAAACCAAAACCAGACAACACAAAAACGTTTCAAATAAACCGTTTTCAAAGTGATTTGCAGCACTTGCACTTATTGCTCGTTTGTGAGGCGTGGCACACAACGTTATCCCCCCCCCCCCCCTGTTGTTGTAACTACTAGTCAAGACGCCGACAACGCTCCTTCGACGTGCTTTATTAAATTGAACCCCTACACTCGAAACGTTATTTCCGGCAAAGATATTGGAAACGGCATTTGCAGTTTCATTTGAGTGTATTCAATTCCCGGCTGTAGTCAGTGGGTATTCTATCGAGTTGTGAATCTTAAACGGAAGGAGGTGTTCTGTTATATGAATAGAAAATTATACATTTCGTTCGGTTTGAAGAGCTTGGGTTGGTGGTGAATGTTTCAAGGGTTAGTAGTGTAGGATTTTTTTGAAAGTTTATTTATAAATGGTAGAGTGGATTCTTTAGAAGTTATGTAATATAAAGTAACATATAGGAAAAGGGCTAATAAGCAAAAAAGAAGATAAATAGGTTAATAAACTAGCCTGTACCTACCTATTTGTCAATTTTTAAAGGATCTTTGCATTCTTTAATTATATTTTGTCTACCAAAGTTCCAACCATGTACGAATATTATAAATTAAATTTGGAATTTACTGTTTTTCTTTTATGAACGAGGATACAATAAAATTGTTCCTCTGCCACTAGAGGTGTAGCAACTAACACACTGCACTCCATATTGTGGAGTTGAATATCCAACGAATTCCATTTGACTTTCAGTCCGGATGCATGGAGCGCTAAGCATTCACCACGTTGCATGACTGACACTCAAATAAAAGTGTATAACCGCTAAATAAGAGATATTGAACGCATATTTGAACTAGTTTTTCTCGAGAACAGATTTCTAATGAGGGTATGTAGCGGTTTACATATACATACCCTCATTAGAAAGAAGAACAAACAGAAGAACAAACCGGGGTTTGTTCTACTGTTTTCTGGCCTCTATCCGTCGCTTGTTTCTGCGCTAGCACGATGCAAATGTTAACTGATACAAGGTCATAGCACACGTATCAAATCGGATAGGGATCGGAACCGTATCGCCTTTCGCCTCGCAGTCAAACAGTAGTCAACCTAACGTAAGCACGTAACCAAAGCGGATCAGAAGCTCCGATACGTTGAGTCGGCTACGGCTAGGCTACGGCTTGGCGACGCCGCGCTTACCGCTGGTTGATGGTGCAGCAGGCAGGCTGGAGGGGTGAGAGGAGCAAGGGTGGACGAAGAGACGTAAGCTCGGGTACGGAGAGACGTAAGCGCGGGGACGTCGAGCCGTAACGCACCGCACCGCGGTTCGTGTGTTTGTCCCGAGGCGAGGCGATTACGTTACGATTCCGATTAGCGTGCGTTGCAGTAGGAAGTTTGATACAAAGAATATTGAACGGCTCGAGTTGATACGCTGCCGATCCCTTTTCGGTTTAATACGTGTGCTTTATTAGTACGCGGTCCGGTACGCGATCGCCACACCTATAACTCTCCTGAATTTCGACATAATAAAATAAAAATCACTCCACTCACCCATAAAAACTCACAATAAAATCCAAACCGTGTCGGACACAATTTTTTTCAGAAGGTGATACTAAAAAGGATGCCTAGTTAATCGTAATGTATGCCGCGTGTAAACTCAATGATAAATGCTTGATACGCGCCGAGGCACGCTGCACGCTACACGGATCGGCTTTTAGCGACGCTGTCCACCTGCGCCCTTATTCAGAATACTCACCGCCATTTTTTCATATTCAAATCACATCCAACAAAAGTTACTAACGTACTCATCATGCCATTTTGATGTTCAGCGAATTGAGAGGCCTTCAATTCTGATTATGCTAACTTTATTCAAGAAACGTCGTCAATTTATTTCGTCTAAAGATGAAGTTACAATACAATAATTGTCTCTTTCCGTAGGTATCGGTTACATGAATTTCGGTGAGCAGAAAAGTTGTATAATGTTACTCGAGACATTAACATATTTACATAATGGGTGTTCATTTAAATATTGGGATGTGTTGCTGTCGCGCTCTTTGGTTACGAAACAAGCCAAGTTTCAGCTTCATGCAAATCTAATAACATAATATTAGACGTGGTAACACAGTGCGGCGGTAATGTAGTAAAAGTTTATAACGATGACAGATTGCTACTGTGAGCTGCGTGGGCGCTGTAGTTCATTATATAGCGGATGGTGTGTCATGTTATTTTTATTATTGTTAGATAAGGTTCCATATAGCATAATAACTAACTTCGAAAGTTATGTACCATTTGAATAAAGTAGCACCCTTTGTAGATAAAACCTATTTTAACAGCATAGCATAATCAGCCTGTAATTTTTCCACTGTTAGGATACAGGCATCCTCTTTGTAAGAGGCCGCAACGACTACACGGTCCCAGACATCCTGGCTTCCATACAATGTTTTCCCTCACTATTTAAAGAGATGATTTAATTACATAAAGTAATGCGCTTGTCTGGACCTACAACTCGTACATCCGCGCCGCATCTACTGGGTCACCACAGCTCTACATTTTACGCATATGGCAAAATAAATGTTTTAAATGGTAAGGTATTGAAAAATTATTTAAATAGAAATAGTTTTTAATTAAAACCTTTCAGGTTGAATTAAGATATTACCAAAAAAGAATACAATACTATAACCTCTAGAATCTATTATAATAATATCGAAGGCTACTAAAACTCGGCGCTAAATCTCTTAGCACCTAACGCTTTCAGCTGTTGGCAGTGCACTAGGTTAAATTTGAATAAGCTCACAACTAGCGTTAGTCTTTATTCCGAAGTTTCACTCTATCGTCTACGAGGCACAACGTGCTATCTACATTATATGAAACTAACCACCCGCCCGTGCTTCGCACGGCTATGACTTGATAAAACATCGAGATTTATTTATTTTAAGTCAATTTAATATTTTTGTATACATGTCGCCGCCAACTAGCCTTTTAACTAAACGGCGTCGTTCAACAAGCGGCTGGAATGATATTCAGCCAATGCGTTTAATGTAACATTTAATGAACTGGCTGGCTGATACTTATATTTATATAATAGGGTGAAATGTAAGGGGAAAAAATGGAACTAAATACAAATGGGTTATCATTTTAACGCCTGTTATTTAAACAAAAAGTGTTACACAGGATTTGTAACTTGAACAAGTGCGATGATTTTAATGTGAATTTATAAGAAAACTCAGGTTCTTGTAGTAAAATTTTAAGTCTGTTTCAGTCTTACAATCTTTTATACCTATTTTTGGAGCCCACAAGAATAAAGCCTACTAGTGCCACATGCCTAGATAATATTTATACAGATATTATACCAAACCACAAAGAAATAATAAATTTACTAGATTCTGATCATTGCGGGCAAAGGATTTCTATTCAAAACCAAAACAAAAAAGTGGCTAAAAGGATATCACTGTTAACCCCAAAACTGCAAGTCGCTTGGAGGCTTTTAAACTTAAACTCATTAATAAATTACCAGTTCTGACTATTCATGCTGATCCTAATCATCTATATGATAATTTTTTAAATGTATATTGTAAACAATTTGATTCCACCTTTATTGCCAAGACTCGGTTAATAGTAATGCATCGTTCAGTGATTGGGCTACCACTGGTATTCATAAACGTAGAACATGGCTTTATGAACTGTACAATGAAAGGACTTATATTAACACTGAATTTAATTTGTATGTTAGAAATTATTCAAAATTATTTAAATCAAGTTTGTTATATGGCCAAGTCACGTTATTTGAGTTCAAAGATTTAAAACAGCAGTAATGTAATTAAAACGACTTGGAACGTTATAAATAGTGAAACGGGAAGGTCTAGTAACGGAAATACTGATTACAACCTGTCTATTAATGACAATATGATAAAATCAGACTCATAAGTTGCCGAGGCATTTGAAAATTATCTTCAGATATTCCCGTTTTAACTACTAAATCACTAAACTCATCACCTTCTGTTGCTGAGTCTTTGCTTAAAGAAAATATTAATGGTTGCGATTCGAAATTTCATTTTGAATATATTACCTGTAGAGATATAAATAATTAAAACCTTTCACACTTTAAATGTAAAAAAAAACTGCAGATCTGTGAGGTAATTATGTAGAAGTAGCTAAGTCTATTATTGACATTGTAGCTCTCTTTAATAGTTGTATTGATAATAGACAAAAATAGTAAAATAATACCTTTGATTACATCAGACCCCACAAATTATAGACCTATTTCTGTACTACCTACCTTTAGTAAAATTTTAAACCAAATGCAAAGATTTAAAAAAAAAAAAACATAAATTATTACACAGCAAACAGTTCGGTTTTACAAGGGGTCGTTCAACTATTGATGATATTGAACTTTTGGGACATATTCATAATTTATGTTCGTATAACTCGTCAAAATGTAGGGAACAGCTGATTTTTTTTCGCGATTTCAGTTAAGGTCCAATAGTAAAAGTTGTTCATAATGAGTACAACGGAGCACAGTGTACTCATGTACACTGACCTCTTAAGAGGTTGTCAATGTTTTACCAATAACCCTTTGTATACATTGACATTAATGATTTTTTACAAACAATGACATTTGCTTACTTTGTATGTAAAGTATTATATTATTTTATTTATTGTGAATGTGAAGACGATGTGGGTCATTTTATTAATTTTATATATTTTTTTATTATTTTCTCTGTTCTGTTAGTTTTTTTTCATGGTCTGGCAGTTTGAGTACCTAATTTATGTGGACTATCCAAATGTCCTTTCTTTGGTATTGTTCGTCGAATCGTTGAGCTCCTTAAGTCTTGAGTTGAGCTGCACGATTTCTGACTGGACAGGTCCTCTCAATCTGTGTGGTCCTTTCCTCAAAAGACCATCTCAGACATCTACATTGTCTTCATATAACTAAGATTATGTCTGGACTTTAAAAGAGACTGTGACCTCTGAGTTTGTTACGGCCTTTCTTCTCAGAGTAGTCAGATAGGAAACGCCGACCTTATCTAGTTTAAAAAAAAACATGATTGACGTGTAAAACTGTTTGTACAAACCCACTTACAAAAATAAAATAATTTATCATGTAACAATAGGGAGGTTATTATGATCAGTCGAAAAAAATAACTGGCAGTCATTTCATATTTCGGCGGCTGTTAAATTAAAACATGAACAGTAATAAAAAGAAGATTGGTAGGTTATTTAATCGTACAATGTCAGAACAAATACTCGAGTAGAAATAAATGAATAGCCAATAAAAATGTTGGAATGGGCACTTAGGTAAATAGTTCGGAAGTTCATAGGTTGGAACTATGATCAACTACGCGCGAGCTGAATTGGGCGCAGTAACTAAGTCAGGCCACCCCGACCTAATAGGTTAGGTTAGAACTGTGACCAAACGCGCGAGTTAAAAGACTGAGACTCGTGATAGAAATAAAACTAATATTATTCTCAAAACGTGTTAGTAGTACAGTGGTATGTTGTAGAGTCAATACAATAATGTGCTTAAATTATATTTAGGTTAGTTTATATACTAAGTCTTATCAGTTAACACAGTGGTGGGGACAGGATGGTTGTCACCACAATTCACTTATCTAATCGCTTCCGTTTATTGATGTTGTTTATCGGGCGGTGGTGGTATCTCTACTGTCTGGTCTCGTTATCTTGACTCAATATTAATATCATATTTATTACTTTATTTATAATCGATTCTGCTTATCCCGTTGTTATCGGGTAGTAGCGTTATCTTTACTGTTGACTGTCTGACCTCGTTATCTTGACTCTCCCCTCCTAGTCTCTTTGTACTCTGTCGGGTTTTGATTCGACGAGTTAAAAAGACGATAGTTAACAAGATTATGGTTACTATCGTTATGTAGGTCAGGATCCCTATGTCTTTGATCTTATCAGAGTTTAAATCGGGTCTATTGATTGCTGCGATCTGCTCTTCTATGTTGTCCATATTTTCTGGTAACGTCATTGGTAACTCGTTTGCTGGTTCTGTGACTTCAGTAAAGGTCTGAATATCCACAGGATCTTGAGTGCTTCCGCATTTGGTGTTGTCTTCTATATATGAGTCAACGATGGTCACGTTTCTGTCGGCACATCTATCATAGATTGTTTGTTCCTTTAATCTGAACTGGAAATATAAGTCATTTTGAATTTGGTATGAGTATCGTGCTGGACAGTAGATTTTTATAACGCTACAGTTGTTGCGTTGTTTCAGAATGCTTTCTTCTACACATTTCTTTGTTGGTGAAGCTGTACATATATTGTTGTTACATTTGTCTACTTTATTTATACACATGATTGGTTCCCGTTAAATACTGGCCGTTCTTAATACTAGGCATTTGACAATATTGTTTAGATGGGGTGATTACGCTAACTACTGTTTCTAGATTATATCGTTCTTTAGAGACCATGGGTATAGCGAATTGGAATATTAATAGTTTGCTTTGTATAGCAACGCTTGGGATTTTTAGGGATTGTAGTTTGTTTATGTCTCGTACTACGTTAATTTTGCTGGGGATTTTATCTAATCCTTGCTGTAAATGTATTTCGTTAAATATTGCGGGTTGCAAGATATTGTGTTGGGCTAGGACGTAAGCTTCTTCGAGATGTTCGCAGATGTCTTTCAGTGTTTCGTATAATAAGATTACTTCTTGTAAGAAGTACTATCTAGAGTTGAGTTTACGGTTTACAATTGTTATTAACTGGTTAAGTTGATGGGTCACATTATTTATTTTGTGATTCATTGTGATCATTGCGTTGGCTGCTAGACTAAATTTCTTTTCTATTTTTATCATGTCGTCATTATCTAGATTTCCTGAGATAGCTTTAATTATAGATCCTAATCGGGTAAGTCTTCGTTTGGATCGTTTGATTTGCATTCGCGATAGACATTCACTTAAGTGTGTTTTTAAATATTCTGTTCTTTGGTGTCGTATATCATTAGTCTTTCGATGTTATATAGGTTCGTTATAGACTCATAATTTGTTTGGAGCGGTTTTAGATTAATAGGATAGATTAAGTTCCATTCGTCTTCTTGTATTTGTACCTTCCTTTGAAGTATGATACTGATCCCTTGTCCTAATCTGATGATGTTTGCGTCGCATCTGTAACACGAATTTGACTAATGTCAATTTGATGTTCTTTATATCTGGAGTCATAGGAGAATTTATTTCGTGGGAGTATTTTTTTAATTATGTATGAAGGGGTTCACGTGTTTTGATCTATCATGCTTAGCGATATAGAATTTAGTTCCTCGTGGTGATTTCTTTAGTCACAGGTGTTCTGAATTTATTATTCCTTTTGAGTGTGCTTTCTTTTACCTTTTCTAATTTGTCGTTTACCTTCTTTAGGTAGTCAGAGGTTTGTTTGTTCTGTACGGGTAAGTTAATTTCTCGTAAAAAGTGTAATTCGTTAGGTGTTTTGTTAGTGGCACTATGTATAGTGGAGTTATATGCTAGTACTGCTAAGTTAACATCTTCTTTCTTTAGTTCCTGTTGTACTCTTAATCTCTTTATTAGGGTGGAGTGAAACCGTTCTATGTCTCCATGAGACGTGTGGTGCAGGGGTTTTGTCACATGATGTTTGATTTTTGATCCTGCTAGAAATTCTTTTACTATTTCCGATATTAGTGTAGTCTCGTTATCTGTTGAGATTAGTTCGGGGGTTCCTATTAGAGCGAAGAGTCGTAATAGCGTTTCTATTACTTGTAGGGAGTTGTTTTCAACTAGTTCTGTGGCGAAAGTCCACTTAGAAAATGTGTCTATTCCGGTTAAATAGGTCTTCTTTGTAAAGTGGAACGTATCTATTTGCCATTTTTCCATTGGTTTTGTTGGTTGCCATGGAGGTCTTTGATTAAAATTATTAGCATTATTATTGAAATTACTCTTAGGGTGAGCGTGAGTTTGATTATTATTATGGTTGCCATACCAAGGGTGTTTAGCTTGTCCTGCTTGTTGCATCCGAATCCTAGCCGAGAAAGGTGAGATTGGATATGCGCGTCTTTGCTGAACAGGTCTATTACCACGGTTTGAATTATACACAAGGGCGTTGTGTTGTTGGGGGGTTGAGCTCATATTATTTTTAACGAAAGGTTGAGTATGACCATTCGATTTGTTTCCCGTATTTCTGATGTTAATTACATATCCTTCTTTGTCAAGAGTTCCAGCTCTAAGGCAAGTTTCTAGGAAGTCTAATTTTTCACAGGCTGGTTTATATTCAGGTGGTAGGAGTGATATTAACTTTTGGTTAGCTATTTCCTTTAAACCGGTGTGTACATGTTGGTTAATTGTACATCCTTCAGCTATTAACATTTGTAACTCGTATATAACGTTAGTTAAGCTTGGTGAGCTTGGTTTTAAGTTATTAATTTCCTGAAACACATCTCCTATCGTTCTATTCCATGATCCATACTGTTGTTTTAGGATTTCTTTAATTTCTAACCAAGTGAAGTTATGGGGGTAGCTATATATGAGAGTAGCCGCATTGCCTGTTATCTTTGACAAGATTATATTGACATTCTTCGCATCTGTGCCAGAGGTTATTTGAATAAAACGTTCTACTGCGGTGATAAAACCGTGTAGGTACCTTTCTCCACCTTCTCCAGAGAACTGGGGAATAGGAATATTACTTTCTGGTCTAATTTGGGAGTTGGAATCTACGGGTGACGTCATTATTAACTTTGGGTTGTTTACTAATTTTCTATCTGAAGAAGTAAATGCAGTTTGAGGTTGTTTTAATCGGGAAATAATCACCTGTACTTACAGTTGTGTTGTGATAATGATGAGGGCTATCACTGTCTTCATCTGGATGTAGTAGAGGCTTCGTAGAGTCGGGTCTTTAAAGTCCGTCGATTTACTCCGATGAGCTTCTATACTGCGATGTACGAAGAGAAGTTCTTCTTGGCCAGTGTCACCTTGATGTGTACGGAGAAGAGTTTTTTCTCTGAGTCAGCGTCACCTTGCAGGAGAAGTCTTGAATCTTTTTCTATATTTGTAGGTTCTGGGCAGGTTTGATAGAGTAATTTTCTTGGTTCCGTGTCTGGTAGCGGAGATACAGCAATTCAGCACGTCGCCTTGATTGATAATTTCTTCAAGGAATGCCCGTAACGTTGGGCGCCAGTTAAAAGACTGAGACTCGTGATAGAAATAAAACTAATTTTATTCTCAAAACGTGTTAGTAGTAGAGTGGTATGTTGTAGAGTCAATACAATAATGTGCTTAAATTATATTTGGGTTAGTTTATATACCAAGTCTTATCAGTTAACACAGTGGTGGGGACAGGATGGTTGTCACCACAATTCACTTATCTAATCGCTTCCGTTTATTGATGTTGTTTATCGGGCGGTGGTGGTATCTCTACTGTCTGGTCTCGTTATCTTGACTCAATATTAATATCATATTTATATTTATTACTTTATTTATAATCGATTCCGCTTATCCGCTTATCCCGTTGTTATCGGGCGTTATCTCTACTGTTGACTGTCTTGACTGTCTCGAGCCGAGTGAGCGCAGCGAGCGGTGCTATGGCAGCGGACAGCGAGCGCAACTTTCAAGTTAAATTTTTACCGACTAATTCTGATTTGTTAACTGCCCGCACATAACTGCCCGCTAAGCCATTTTACTACTTAATATTTATCTACTTACGCATTGAAATATTTGTTATTAGTCATTTTTATTCAGTGTACTGCCGGTCGATTCTGTAAAAATCTCACGGTGAAAACTTAGTTGAAATGAGTTGGTTTTTGCTAGGAATTGACACTATTGACAGCTCACTCCAAGCTCACTTCACCTAAGTTTTCACGGTGAGATATTTACAGAATAGCACCGCTGCTCAGTTTTCGCTGCCGAACTTGATAATAAACATGCATTATGTAATTGTTATATTTTCCAATACTTCAATAAACACTGTCGCTTTATATCATTTACCAATCAATCAATCGCCAATTTAAATGTCTGGGCTAGGCAATTAGTTAAACGCTAGCGATCCAAGTCATTTACTAGCTGTTTGATTGAATGGCTGAATGCCATTCAGGCCGGCGCCGTCTAAAAGTTAAAAGTTGACTGAATGGTTAATTAAGCTAGTTGGCTGCGACATATACATACACAAAAACCTTCCGAAATAAGTTCTCTAAATGATGGTAAAAACTGCATCAAAATCTGTTGCGTAGTTTAGAAAAACAACAAGGTCACATAGACAGACATGAAGTGACTTTAATTTATATTATGTATACATAGATATAGAGCAGGGGTGGCCAACTTGGCTTGACCCAAGATCTACTGTTCACTGACGACACCCTGTGCGATCTACCAATTACATACTTCTTGAAATCTTAAATGAAACAGCATAGTTCAGTACACAATTATGTAGTATTTTTAATTTTATTAAGAGCGAAAATTTAACTCGTAACCATTCTTAACTCCGTTAGTCTGTCGTCAACTGACTGACGGAGTGACAACCGCCCGCGCCCCACTCCCGCGTCCTACACGCTTCCCGCTTATTGTTATCGCGCACCGAAAACAAAAGAGAGCTATGCTGCATAGAAGAGAGGATAAATAACGTGACGGAACGGCGATTGAAAAATGATACAAGATGATGCGTGCAGCAGTTAGTGATTAGGTACGTTGTGCAGTCTGTTCGACGTATTTATATTTTTTCCTTGCCACGATCGACTAGTATAATAGTCGCGATCGACCAGTCGATCGCGATCGACCGGTTGGCCACCCCTGATATAGAGGATACGTGTTATGAGATATACAGGATAGTATGAGGAACGGTGTAGATCCGCGGTGTACAGGTTGAGGCTATTTTTTTAATAGAGACGATGAGTAATTGAAAAACTGGTATTTGGATTCAAAACAATTTTTTTCTTTTTAGGATTCCGTAACCCAAAAGGAAAAAACGGAACCCTTCTAGGATCACTCGTATGTCTGTCCGTCTATTTGTCACAGTCAATTTGCTCCGAATCTAATGGACCGATTAAGTTGAAATTCGGTACACATATGAATATCTGTGACCTAAATACAGACGTGTAACGTAAATTAATGAATTTTGAATATGGAGTCATATTGGGGGCAAATAGAAAATAAAAAAAAAAGTTTCGCAATCTGTACCGTGTGACATATCAAATAAAAGGGCTTACTGTGAGGATCTCAAATATATTTTGTTCATAATTTGAAAGTAAATTATATTAAAGTTATTTAAGAAAATAGACGAAAATTAACAATTCCCCCTATCTTCGAAACTACTGAGCCTAAGCTTTTGAAAATAAATACAAAAAATAGATTATAGGAAAACTTATAAGAAGTCTGTGGTCTTAAAATAACATGGTAAATCTCTCAATATTGTGCGTACAAACTTACATTTTCAGTTGGAATGTCTGGGAGAACATGTTTTTCAATTAAAATATAGTTTTTTTTAGTTGCCACAATTTGGGTCAGATTAAAAAAAATGGTAGATAAAATATTCACCGTACGGAACCCTCTCCACGCGAGTACAACTCGCACTTGACCGGTTTTTTATATACATGTGCATATTATTAATATTATTTTAAGGGCTGCTTTTTCCAACGCCAGATAATTTTATCGAAGGAATAATTTTGAATTTTTGATGGTTCTTTCGTACAACAAATGACTGACGTCAATTTTATTTCACGAATAAAAATTATCTGGCGATAAAAAAATCAGCCCTTAGTCTGTTAGCTATACAAATATCATCTTACGACTTAAAAAAAAAAACAATGAATACTTATTATCTTTTATGACATTTGTGAAAATCAGTGAATTTGTTAATTGTAGAGCTGCTATTTTGACAAAAACAATTTTGAAAAGAATACTTGCTGCTGTATTGATCATGTGATAAGAAGGACCAAATGCAAATAGATCTTTTTTCATATATTTTCGTTTTCATACTTCACTCTGTATATGAACAGTATATCAACGGTGGATCTTCCTCGTATATATTCATTTAAATATGTGAAGAGAAAACGCATGAGCGGTATACCTTAGATATTCCATTTTCATAAATATTGGTCTGGCTTTTATATCCGTGTTAGGTATGCTTTATGACAGTTATGAGCCCGCTATTGCGTTATATTGATAAATGATAAATGATTTTATTTCTGTAAGTAGGTTTGCACAAACACTTTTACACGTCAATCATAATTTTTTTTAAACTAGATGAGGTCGGCGTTTCCTATCTGACTACTCTGAGAAGAAAGGCCGAAACAAACTCAGAGGTCATAGTCTCTTTTAAAGTCCAGACATAATCTTGGTCAAGTTATATGAAGACCATGTAGGTCGATGTCTGAGATGGTCTTTTGAGGAAAGAACCACACAGATTGAGAGGACCTGTCCAGTCAGTGCACGCATTTGTCAGAAATCATGCAGCTCAACTCAAGACTTAAGGAGCTCAACGATTCGACGAACAATACCAAAGAAAGGACATTTGAGTAGGCCACATGAATTACTCAAACTGCCAGACCATAGAGAGAATAATAATAAATATAAAATGCCTAAACTAAATGACCCACATCGTCTTCACATTCACAATAATTAAAATAATGTAATACTTTAAAAAGTAAGCAAATGTCAGTTAAAAAAAAAACATTAATGTCAATGTGTATATAAAAAAAAAAACATCAAAAACACTCAAAATGCAGAAATTGGAAGCAACTCAATCCCAAGCCTTTGTATCCTCAATATAATCTTTAATGGTATAAAAGGCTTTCTGGCACAACTTACGTTTAATGAACGATTTAAATTTATTAAGGCTTAGATCTTGAACGTGGCTTGGTAGTTTATTATAAAAGTGTATACATTGGCATCTGAACGAGCCACCTATTTTCTTGAGCCTTGTTGTAGGTACAACATATTTGTGTTTGTTTCTAGTATTTATATTATGGATATCACTGTATTTTTTGAACAATTTTATGTTTTTATGGGCATATAAAAGATTTTCATAAATATACTGAGAAGGCACAGTCATTACATTAATCTCTTTAAATTTGTCTCTGAGAGAGTGTCTCGGACTTAATTTATAAATTGATCGAACAGCACGCTTCTGCAAAACAAAGATAGTCTGAATATCGGCGGCATTTCCCCACAATAGAATACCGTACGACATTACACTATGAAAATAACTAAAGTACACTAAACGGGCAGTCTCTATATCAGTTAAATTACGAATTTTTCTAACGGCGTATGCTGCGGAACTTAGCTTTTTTGACAGTTTATCTATATGGGGACCCCACTGAAGCTTAGCATCCAAAGTTATGCCCAAGAATACTGTGCTGTCTTCAGGATTCAATTCCTCGCCCTTTATCAACACATTAGTTTTCACCTGCCTAACGTGGGGTAGTGTAAACTTAATGCATTTGGTTTTTTTCTCGTTTAGAAGCAAATTATTAACATTGAACCAGTGGACTACTTTCGAAATCGCGCTATTTACATCGTCAGTAACCAACTGCTGACGTTTAAGTTTAAACAAAAGTGAAGTGTCATCTGCAAACAACACTATATCATGATTATCCTTTATGAGGTACGGCAAGTCATTGATATAAATAAGAAACAAGAAAGGACCAAGAATTGAGCCCTGTGGGACTCCCATCGTTACTAAAGATCCGGGTGATCTTTCTCCATTAACGTCAACGCTCTGAATCCTTTTACTCAAGTATGAAGTAAGAAGATCCAGAGCAGTATTCCGGATCCGGTAGTGGTGGAGTTTCCTGATTAACGTTTCGTGAAGAACGCAATCGAATGCCTTGGACAAATCACAAAAGATGCCCAAGGCATCGCATTTATCTTCCCATGTATTATAAATATGTCCTAAAAGTTCAACACCGGCATCAGTAGTTGAACGACCCCTTGTAAAACCGAACTGTTTGCTGTGTAATAATTTATATTTATTAAAAAATCTTTGCATTTGGTTTAAAATTAATTTCTCAAAAATTTTACTAAAGGTAGGTAGTACAGAAATAGGTCTATAATTTGTGGGGTCTGATGTACTACCTGATTTAAACAAAGGTATTATTTTACTATTTTTCATAAGATCAGGAAACTCCCCATTGTCAATACAACTATTAAAGATAAGAGCAAGAGTAGGTGCTACAATGTCAATAATAGACTTGGCAACTTCTACAGAATTACCCCACAGATCTGCAGTCTTTTTTACATTTAAAGTGTGAAAGGTTTTAATTATATCTTTACATGTAATATATTCAAAATTAAAATCCGAATCGCAACCATTAACATTTTCCTTAAGCAAACACTCAGCAACAGAAGGTGATGAGTTTAGGGATTTAGTAGTTGAAACGGGAATATCTGAAAAGAAATTTTCAAATGCCTCGGCGACTTGTGAGTCAGATTTTATTATGTTGTCATTAATAGACAGGCTGTAATCAGTATTTCGGTTACTAGACCTTCCCGCTTCACTATTAATAATGTTCCAAGTCGTTTTAATTACATTACTGCTGTTTTTAATTTTTGAACCCAAATAACGTGTCTTGGCCATATAAATATATTAATATGAAGTAATTCGATCTTGGGAAAGTCTTCTGATTTTTAGGGGTCCGCACTTCAAAAAGAAAAAAACGGTACCTTTATAGGATCACTTCGTTATCCGACCGTCCATCTTCCTGTCGGTCTAGACCCCTTTTCTCAGTAACGCGTAGAGGTATCAAGTTGAAATGAATATCAAATACGAAAGTCTACGGTCCCTTGGAGCTCTAATTAATTCAAACTTCTAAGTAAACGCAATAATAAAAATACGGCTATTTACGCGACATATTTTGATACTAGCAAATAAATTAAAACCTATAGGGTACTTCCCGTTGATCAAGAATCATGAAATTTGTCAAGAAGCAAGGGCTCACAGCACAAGGAAAAGAAAAGGTCCGGAAATCGTTAAGTTGTAGTTTTATCGCATAAAAAATACTATTATTGATCACTAACTTACATTTGCAGTTGGATAATTGACCGTGACGTATATCGATGTATAGTAGAACATTTGTTCAACTACAATGTTAAGTTTGTTGTAGGGATAATTTCATCCCAACTACGTAATCCTATGTTCTATGCTATGGGTTTGGTAGTCCTTTAAGTGGACCATTCCGTACGCAAAATACGCGCATTGACGTGGAGTTGCGGACACCAGCCAGCCCCTATTACTATAACCTATTACGTATTCCAACCAGCCTACCTCCCTCCAGAAAGTGATTAAGTCTCCTGGCCTGTTAAGAACATCTGTGTAACATCTGGGTGTCCCGAGGGTTTCTGACCTAATCTGGGTGACGCCTGTGCACTCAAAGAGCACATTGCGCAACGGTTTCATCAGCCTTCATGCAAGTCCTGCTCAAGGGTCTGTCCGATATGCCTATTGTGTGGAAGTGTTTGTTTAGCGAGCAGTGTCCCGTGATGGTCCCCGTCACCAGGCGCAGGCCTTTCCTGTCCACGCGAAGTAAACGTCTGGTTAGCTTGCTATCTAATAATGGCATGAAACTACGGAACCCTCCATTGTTCGTGGTCCGTTGCGCAGTTGGCCGATTCTTATTGTGTTTGAAACTACATTTACTTGTATGATGCTTGATATGACACGTAAATCGAAATTTGTTTTTGTATAATTATGTCGCATTCGGTCATTAGTACGGACACGAAACGAATCGCAAGCGCGCCACTGGCGACACCACGTGTTCTACCCACACCTTACAGCGCGATTCTACAGAGTCGTGATGTTTTAAGCCTATGGCGAGGAAGATATTGAGTGTCTGATCGCAACAGAGTTAAGACGTCGCTGAACTTGTTGGACTGTACTTGATTACTGCCTGCTCACTGTACTTGTACTTGATTCGTTGTGCTCAGTGATAGTGAATAGTAATTAGTGATTTTAATACTCGTAAAACCAGTGTATCGTACCCAGTGTGTTTTCATTACACGAAACCCAACTTTTGTCCACATGATGTCCGAGTCTAACGGAGTAAATCCTGACAATCCTACATATATTTATTTATTAAAACTTCATGCACAAGTGAAAAAAGAGGCGAAACATGGTAGGTGCAACATAAAGGATAGATAGATAACTCGAAAAAGAATAAATAAATACTAATATATAGATACATACATACTTACGAATATGTCATACGGAGTATATAGAAATAACCTTTTAGTAAATCAATATCGCCAAAACTAGTCTCACTGTCTAGTATAAAGTCAATGCCCTAAGCAAGATCAGTAACACTAAAGTTTTGCCAAAGTAAAAAGCCCTGGGCCCTCACAAGGTCTAATAGTAAAAGTAACGCGGCATAAAACCAAGTACCTTTTTGCCCTTTTACGTTTTAGTCTAGTAGGGCTTTCCTTACCTCTGTCAGTCATCGTTGACGTCTTTCACTCACGGTAATCGACGAGGAGTGGTGCGGACGTAATCGGCGTGTGACTAGAATAACATGAACAGAACTTCGTTCTTAAACGTTGGAAAACATGAATTACGTTCTATAAGTTGGTGTAGAAATAGTGTGCAGATCATATTACGACTGTTGCGATTTAGTGAATCTTTTTTACGAATTCTCTAATCTGACAAATTCTAACTTCTAATGACAGTTTTTTTATCTATTTATGGGCTGATTTTTCCAACGCCAGATAATTTTATCCGAGGAATAATTTTGAATTTTTGACAGTACTTCCATTCAAAATCTGTCAGGCATCAATTTTATTCCACGATTAAAAATTATCTGTCGATTGAAAAATTAAGTGGCTGAGCGATCTGCTGCGCTGCGTGTCGCGGGTTCGATTCCCGCACGGAACAAATATTTGTATTGCCTACAGGTAGTCGTTCCGGGTCTGGCTGTTTGTGTATGTGAATTTAAATGTTTGTAAACGCACCCACGATACATTAAAGGAGTAATTCCTAGTGCGGGGCAACGTTTAAAAAAAAATGAGATAAAAAAAACCGATTGTAAAGCACTCGTGCAATATATATCATGTTTAGAGCTGGTTCTCCTCTGAATATGGGCTCTGGTCCAGTTCAAAACTTGTATGCCAATAAAGAATAGGGTTCCCACTTTTATTTCTCAGTACTAAGCGGTCAACCGAACATCAGTAGCCACTTAACAACGAGTATTACCCTTTTTGATACGAAATAAAAGGTGCTTTTAAAGTTAAACTGTTACCATGGGCTTGTCAAACTGTACGACCGACAGTACAAAATAAAATTTTCGACACAAGTTCTATTCGTTAACTTGATAGCTAACAGAGACACAATTACAACTCCTCTACAAATAAACTTCCATTGTCTGCCATTCTCAATAGCAAATAAAGCAGTCATTTTCGTCGATAAACCGTCCAGTATCTGTGTACAGTTCTTCGACACGGATTGTTAGCAGTTGTTCAATGTTCGCTGTCCATTTGAGCTCGCAGTCGCGTGACAATGACACTCGCGATCCTGTTGTCTTGCTACGCTACAACTGTTGTCAGCCTTATTGTTGTGAACAAAAAAAAAACTATTCGACGCTCTTGATAGTGTTGGAATGATATGTTCTGGGTTCAATGGCAGGTGACGTTTTGTTTTTGTTTTTCTTTTGGAGATTTAGTCGTAGAGTTGTCAGTAGGCTATGAAAAAACTAGGTACAGGGCCTGGTAATTTAACTGTTGATACTACTATCAAATTAAAACTCCACATAAATATTATAGCCGTTTGACAGATATAAAAATTTAAAGTAAGGGAATCAAATAACAGTTTAATATTTGCAACGAGAAAATATGTCTGAATTTACAGTCCTCATCCCCTTGGTGGCTTGTGAATATTTTTTTGATTTTCATGGGTAAACATTTGCTTTGTCATATTTTCCTGAATATAAAAACACAAAAGCCTCTCAACCTTTTACAACTTGCAAAAAGCTAATAAGTACAGCCAGAATACAAAATTATGACAGGAAAAACAGAGATTAACATCACGTCCCTCGGGTCCTAGAAAAAGGACTACTCAGGAAATGAAGGTTGTCTGTAGGGCTGCGCCATTTCCGGCCGGTCCGGACAAACTCGCTAAACAGGGAGCTCTATTATCACGGCTCTGTCATCTGCGATGCGCTCTCGCATTGCGCCTCTATTGTGAACTCGCCCTTTGTCTGTACTTCTTGAGGGTAGGCGCACACTAAATAGTTTTCACAGCAAATATAGATAAGAATCAGGCGGCTTTTCTTTTAAGCGAGATGCCTAAATTCCGTAGAAATGATGGACGGGTTGTGTGAAAGATGATATAGCTAGACATGAAATAAATACTGGAGTAACTAAACGAATAAGATTAGCTTCGCTGCCCCAAATGAATTTATATAAGATCGATTAAGATTTTGCGGGAATATGCAAGTGCTATCAAACTAGTGCACTTACATTTTCCCGTAAACCGTTGCTAAGTTGCTATACCTACTGCCAAAGTGCGAGCGTCTGTGCGAGTGTAGTTCACACACTACCATAATACGCGTAAATATCAATTTTGCACGTACCTTTTTATTCTTTAGTTTCTCCGTCTAAGTTTATTATAAAATTTGTAGGTAATATCATGAAAATGAAATTGATATAAAGACAAATAAATGACTTTTTTCTCCAACATCCGCTACTTGAGTTATAGAGCGCAGCGTGGTGTTTCTAACTCGATCTGTACGCTTAACACCTAACATGCTGCGCTGAAAACTGCCAGGCTGAAGTGGGAGTGGGCCAGACACGTCACACGAATGCATCCAGAGAGATGGGCAAAGATCGTCACTCACTGGACGCCTGAGGCAGGACATCGCCGTCGCGGTAAACCAAGGCGTAGGTGGCGTGACGACCTAATACCATTTGCAGTGCCAACATGGCCAGAGATCGCACAGGACAGGGAGGTTTGGAAGAAAAAAGGGGAGGCCTCTGCCCACCAGTGGGACACAAAATAGGGTAACAACAAAAAAATGGCTTTCAATAAATAAATAAATACGTTTCACTATGATTTAAATAGTGACAACTTGTTGAATTTTTTTTTTCTTTATATTTTTTTCTAATATTTTCTTCAAATGATTAAAAAAACTCTTTTCACCGATCCTAGACCTATTGTGTGCGCGCCAGTCCTTACTAGCCTGTCCCCCCGGTTCATGTGATGTAAACAGACATTTCCGTACTCCTTACAGTCTGATCTTTGTGGCGTGTTTGCGCCATTGAGCGGAACCACTCGGCCGTGTAATTGTAGCTGTGTTGGAGATTTAAACTACACGCTGGTAGATACCTACAGTAATAATGTATTGTTTATTTGGTCGAACGTGTAAGTTAAAAGGAGATAAAGTGTAGGTACAATAGAGGTGTCTGTTTTGTTCAGTTTCGACAATACGAGTCTTACGTAGAACTTGTATAGAAGACATCTATACAAATATGAAGCTGTATAGACTTATGATTGGCTGACGAAAAGGACAATTTTCTACTCCATTATAACTTTACATAAGAAAAATAAAACGAAAAAACTTTCCGCTTCTTTTAGCGGGAAAATCTTTATATTATTGTGTATATATTTTGCCGTGTGACCGTTCAAAATACATTGTCAATAAAGTAGGCAGCATTAAAGGGAATCGGTGGGCATAAACGGGCACAACAGGCTTGTGTGCCGCAGAGACGGATACAAGTGCGGCTTATCTGTGCCGGATGTAAGCCGTATACCGTACCGGCCGATATTACGGCCTTACGTATCGAGCCCAGATTTACCTAATACGGGAGTAATGCACCAAACTTATTTAGTGAAATGTTGTCGTGTGTGGTTGAGTTTGAAGTTTTTAGTTTTCGCTGTGTAGTGTTGTTGCGTTTTTTTTTACTTTAAAACCGTCATAAACATAATTATGTTTTATTTCTTTAGAAATAAGCATCACCTTTGTACTCTTTTTTCTGTTCCTTTTTTTCTTGTCTGTATATACTTATATGTGTGTACATAAATGGTTAAATGAATAAAACAGTTTCTCGTTTCATAGACTTTCATGATGAAACAATGATTGTAGTTATAGTAAACTAGCAGCGCCCCGCGTTTTCACCCGAAAAAGTGTCAATCCTGTTCGAAACATACCTACGTGATGCCATCAATGATCATAATAACGTTGTTGTTGTTTTCCTCGGGAACAGCACTTTTTTCGGGATGAAAGGTGGCCTATGTCCGTTTCTGTACACCTGACAACGTATATGCAAAAAAGGTAACAAACAAACATACTTTCGCATTCATAATATAATACAATATTAATTATATTATATTATGTAGTAGCCAAATGGTTGACAGCTAAAATTGAATAATATTATAAGAATTCGTCATGTGGGCAAGATAAAAACCAACTTCATACAAAATGTTTAAGGCATTTTATTAGGGATATAGGTACCTACGCTGCTATAGCTAACTCTCGGTCATTTCTTTGTTAAGTATTTTCCATGTTAACTCAATAGGGAACTGAGATACTGCAAGCTCTGTGCTTGAGAGCAGCTTAGCATAAAGCATTGATTACAACATGCTCCACTGCCTGGACTGATAGATGGCTGTGAGCAAGATTGCATGAGACAATGTACCTACGCAATACCTCTCTACATACTAATTCAAGCTCTAAGTGATCTCGTAAAAATTGAAATGAATTTATCGACAAAACATTTTAAATACATTAAAATCCTTTTTTGTGGTAATTCTAGATTTGAACCGTAAATAACGAGTTATAATATCAGTAAAACTATAGGCACACTTCCTAAAAGATACTTTTTTGTACTTTTACAAGTTTTTCTGACTGTCCCGTTGCTCTCGTGGTCGCAAGCGCGACTGCTGAGCGTGGGGACCTGGGTTCGATTCCCAGGTCGAGAGTGTTATTGAATTTTTCCAGTAGTAATTTCTTAGCAACAGCCCGAAGTTCGGAAGTTGGCGGTGTGATACCCCCGTGCCTCGGAATGCACGTTAAGCCGTTGATCCTGCGCCCGATCTCTTTCCGATGGTGTCGGACTGCCGTCCCATCGGACTATGACGGTGAGAGAAGAGGGATTACACCTGTGTCTGCACGTTCAAATTAGTTCAACTCGCTTACACGCTCGCAAGTGTAGCGGTAGTGTAAATTCGAATTGTCAACCGAGTTTTTAAAATGCCAATCAAGAAACTCACAGCGGATTCAGATTCGAAGTTTGGAATGAGGTCTTACAGAATCGCACTGCTGCGCGCACACTTGTACACTAGTCTCTGTTGAGATTGGCCACCATGGCCGAAAGGCTTATTCCCAGAAGCTTCAAATCTATTGTATTCCAAACAATTGATTCTCTCCATACATTGATTCCCAAGAGCTCCATAATTTTATTAGATAAAATAATAAAATTGTTCCCAGCGGCTCCAAACCAAATTGCGTAAGGTCAACAAAACACAAATTGCTAATGTTATAATTTCGTGGTAAATAGTTAAATAAAGGGGGTCGAAAATTTAATTATTTTTGCAATAGGACACACCATTTTCGAGATATAAACGAAAAGAAAAAAAAAGGTACAGTAGGTACCTACTGCTTTTGTACAGTACTGTATTGTTGTGAATTTTAGTTCATGACAACTAATTATTATATATTCCACCGGTTTTTAATCGCGATTCAAATTTAGTTAGATAATCTAAATTTTAGGTGAAAAACATCAAATTCAGAATAGCAAAATTGCCATTTTCAATAGATTAATAACTCAGTGTCATCTTAGTGCTGTCAAACTAAAGTGTACAGGATACATTTTAAACCAGTGCACAAACTGTAGCCATAAATTCAGTACATGATTTTGAACCTCCAAGCGGTGAAATTTTTCGTCGGTGATTAAAAAAAAAAAATTAGCTCAGCCCTACATTTTGACTGCGTAAGTATTGGGCTTTTCTATGAAACCACAGAATTTTTTTTTGATTACTGACGAATAATTTATATGCTTACGCGTCTAGAATCATTTATTGTTACAGTTTGCGCACTGATTAAAAATTTATCCTGTATATAGTTAAGTTGTGTCACTTTAGTCAATTTCAGAATGGGAAATCGTCGTCTAACAGGAATAAACTAAATTTTGGTGATTTTTAGTCTAGTTTAGAGCCATTTGTGACAAGAGAATCGGCACCATTCTCGCATTACTCTGGTAATTTCTTGTTGAATCTTAAATTAAATTTATTGTAAGTTTTGTGCAATTTGTACTTTAAAAGTTTTGGAGCTCATGGGAAAGATTTTATTTATTATTATTATATTGCTTTTATATTTTGGAGCCGCCGGGAATAAAATTATGGAGCGCCTGGAAATAAGCCGGCCGAAATACGGTCTGGTGGACTATGTACATATGTTAGTTAAAAAAAAACAAGTAAGTAGCAATAGCACCTAATAACATGCTTGATCAAAAGAATCTCAAATTGTATGCTTCTGCCGGATCAGCGGGATTGTCCGAAAGGGTTACCGCTGGCCCGGAACATAAAGGGCTAAGGAAGGAACACGGGTGGGTTTTAGTCAGTAAGAGTCTGACACTCGCTTTCGCTCCACCCAGAGCGGGTGGGGTCATTTGACGCTTTCGCATCATAAAAAAAAAATTGTTTGCTTCTGGGTGTTAGATGACAGTCACCCCACATTAAATTACAAAGTCTTCCGAGGGGACAATTCCACAAAGTAGAAAAGAAGAGAATAAAAAAAAGCCAAAAAACGAATAGCAATTAATTCCAACCCAGTAATCGTCTGTTAAGTCACACTGATTCTAAATAGTATCTCGATACGTTTCCAGAGCGAGGGCGTTTAGAGATGGCCGGTGGCTCTTTGTTTTACTAAAGCCGAAAGTCGATAGATTTAGTGAGACGAAGGACGAGCTTTAAGGAATTAGTACCCGCATGAATAAAACGTTCAGTTCCAACACTTGATGGCGAATGGCTTTATAGATTTTATAAAGTAAACGTTGTATAAAATGTTGTCTGAACAAACTTCGTCCTGAACATCGAGACGTCTCCCTATTTGTGACAGAGATTACATTTTACTTAGGTGCTAACATTTTTGTATTCGGAAAATGTGGTGTAGGTGGTGTAAGTGAACGTTATTGCAGAGCCTAATAATAAGTAGGTAAGTACCTAGTTTTTCGTAACATTTGAATGTTATTAGCGTAAGTATTTCAATATTGTATGTTTATCTCACGAAGCAATGCGCGCTTTACTTGTGGTTACCACGCTGTGAATGTGTGTGTAAGCACAGGAGCTCTCGGTGCCGTCCAAGACACTGGCGAAGTCGGCAGTGTGTGTGTGTGTGTGTTATGTGCTGACGTTACTCATCTTTACGCACACATTCATAGCGTGTTTGTACACTTGATTATACCGACCTTTTTGTTTTCGTTTTTTTTTATTGTTTTTCAGTGGAAACTTGTAAATGGCCTCTAATTACATATTGTTTAAGAACACTGAATTAGCTGTAAGTTTCCGGAATAGAATGAGGCAAAAAGGCTACATTTTTAGGGTTCCGTACCAAAATGGTAAAACGGGTTCCTTATGGTGAGATTCAGTCTGTCTGTCTGTCACAGCTAGATGTTTTAAGAACTACTAATTTTAAATTTGAAACCGTTTTAGTTGACATTTGCCCAACTATTTTGCAAATAAGAAAGAAGTAAAAATATATGTAGATTTTTTACAACAGGGACTGTTAGGGGGTCTGAGAAATTCGAAGTGGGGCTACTAGGGCATGTGGGGTATCATATGAAAGAACGCAGTTTGCACATTCTCAAACAATTTATCTTTTTTTTAGGCCGCATAGTTTTCGACTTTTGATTAAAAATGTAAAAAAAAATACCGTTCCCCCCTATCTCCGAGGTTTGCAAAGAGAAAAATCTGAAATTATTCTATGTGATAGAAGTTTATCTAAATATTACAGGAAAAATAAAACGAAGTCGTCTCTAAATAGCACAATTTTTCAGAAATCATCAACAAAAGTTACATTACTTCCACTATGGGTCAAGAGATGGCGCTAACATAAAACTGCAATATTCTACACCGCAGTGCACAGTGTTAAAATTCTCTGACAAATATAGGCCTCACCGATGAAAAATTAAAAACATGATGGTACGGAACCCCCGGTTTTTTTTTGAAAAGCATTTCACTCAGGGAAGCAAAACTATCATGAATATTTTCTGCCATAAAACGTTCAATATAGTAATATGAAACATATAGTATAGTATGCGGTAAATTCCGTCAGATAGTTTCTTGAGACGAGTTTCAGCAAAGTATTTAAGTACTGGAAGAGCCTCCTACACTCGTATGAATATTAAAATAGACAGACTTCTCAGTGGAAGAAACTTTCTTGTTTATATAACTAATGCATAACGTGAAGTACTTATTATTTAACGTTTATTTATAAACGATGATTAAAGTTAAGTGACGTTCAAACGTCAAACATGTAAGTATGGTTAAACAGTCGTTAATCACAACTTAACTTTAAACAACGTTTATGAATAAAGGGGCTTATGTAAGCAATGTTCATTATAAGGCATGCCATGCTTTGCTGGTTTTTTCCGCATTCTTTCATTTCTTAACTAATTAATGACTAATCCAATCCATCATTCGGTTTGGGTGATTCTCTTTTATGTATCAAATTGGCCTATCAAATGTTTATAGAAAGTTGACCACAAGGCATCTTCGAAATTATGTTTGCATATTTCATATTTGAATGAACGAAATACATATACACGGTGTTCTTCACGTTATCCATAAATTTTGTCAAATGCTTCTATAGCTTTTACAAATGAAATCTAACAAAGAAAGTAGTACTTAACAAGGCTTCGTTACAAAGATATTTACAATTTCATTATATGAAATTTAATTGAGCTATACAGTGAGAAAGGTCTTAACTTATTTTTGACTAGTTTCAGCCCGCCAAATCTTATAAATGAAAATACGTCGTTGCCAATTCGGATAAAGAGGCATGCATATCGGGTAATTTACGTCAAGGTATTTAGTTTGTATGAAAATTAACAAAAAATAAAAAATAAGAATTCATCAATGTGTCCATAATTCAAAATGCTTATTTTCATAGTCCGAATATCTAGGGGCCTAAAAAGGCCACTTTAGCAGAACCATAAAAGGATAACATTATGAATCATAATATGGCGAAGACAGACAGTGTTTTTCTTTTTTTCGCTGCACTACATAGGCATAATCAAAGAGATTGGGATTGGATTTGGATTGGATTGATTGGTATTTTAGCACAGACAAAAAAAATAACTGAAAAATCTTTTACCAATGGGATTTGATACGATTAACTTAACAGTTAACTGTCCATTATGATTCATAATGGTATCCTTTTATGATTCTGCCAAAGTGGCCTTTTAAGGCCCCCAGGTCGAAGTTTATGTATATCGTCCGGAACACGATGTGTATAGTCATAAATATTATAATACAATGTAATCATACATACCAAATAAGTCATAAATATCATAATACAATTTAATGTAGCACCAGACATACAGATAACAACTCAATTGGCGTTTATAGCTCTAATAGACAGTTGAGTATTATCTATCTTTGTTCTAAGTAGTGTCTTCACATACTACAAAACTGATACCAAGTTGTAATTTCTTCATACATTTGTAACAAAACAACTGACAGACTACACTACTATCAAAGTTCAACTCCAGAATCTCGAATAACAACGTTAATATCTCCAATACACGGTTACCCAGCCTCATAGCGCTGCCCTTTGACAGCCGTAGGTAAAGTTTAGCGAGAGTGCGACAGTGCAAGTTACGGACAGTTGCACTAACTGTCGAGGAGTGCCCCTGAACTGAACTGAATTCTGTTGCCGCCGCATTCGAAGATTTAGATGTAATTTAGAACGTATCAAGTTGTGTACTTTGATTTGAACATTAGCTGTATTTTGGTGATGTTTGTGGTGGTGCTTTTGGTTGAATTAACATTGTTATGAATATGAGAAGGTTCAAAATCTCAGTAATCAATGTTAAAAATGTAGGAGAAATATTTTTGACATATTCAGACTGGGATTAGAATGCGAACGCTCTCTAAAAATAAGAAAATTGCCTGTGCAATGTTGAGAACTTCCATCAATAAAACATCTTAATATACTTAAAGGTTCTTACTTATGCAGAAATAAAAGCATTTGTCTGTTCAGTGCATACCGTTACTAGATAGCTCTAATGCTGACCGGGAGAAGATTTATGCTCACTACGACATTATTAAATACTCAAAGTACTTAGTAGCGAGCTAAAAGGATTGCCATCGATACGGCTACTAAGTAGTGAAGTGTTTTTCCTTTAAAAGCAAGATCAGTCCGTCTAGACGACCTCACCTGGGGGCATTAAGTTGAAACTACCCTCCACTCCGTAATGTGTTGTATTACAAAGTTGCAAATGTGAAACTTCTAAATTTACATGGAACATGATTGCAGCTGAAACTTGGGGAACTGCTTCCACATTGAAAGAACTTAGCTTGGGTAACTTAGTCGCAGCGAATTTAGTGACGACCGCTCATAGTTCCGACACGAAATATTACAGGGAAAGGAACTTTGTTCATGTCACAATAACTTATATATACGTAGGAGTTTTGTATGCGGGCACTAATTGATTTTAGCTTGTTACAGGAACTTGGACAGGGGCAATATTTTTGCCGATATTCTATTGGGGAAGTAATTATCGAGTAACGTAATACGGAATAAGGAATCTTCCAATTTATGTACACACTCGTATGTAGCTCTATAAGTGGTTTGCAGCCCTGGGGTCTCTAATACGATATCGTAGAGGTATGAAGACATGCCAACCTCTTTTTGTATGAGCCCTGTTATTGTAACATCTACTACCTAAAAACTTTACCTCAATAATGAAACTACAAGTAACAAAAATACTTAAGTGATCTAGCAAATTCCAGGAATTTTTTTAAAATCATCCCACATTAGGTAGGCACTCATAACACAGCTACAGACTTCCTATATCACAAATACAGCTTAGTTGGAACACAAAGCAGAGAAAAGCCAATTATCGATGAAAGCCGGTCCTTACCTGTGAATTTTGGAATACGGTACCGAAGTAAATGAAAATATATGACTTCTCGTTAGTGTTGGCTGTTCGTTCCAACTTGGATACAAGGATTTTACTGGATTTGGTTTAGATATCGACAATGCACGATGGTACTTTGGGGTTTAGTATGCCAATAGTTTGTTTTGTATACGTATTTATTTACCTATATGCTTGAGATGTTTGGGGTTTTTAGTAAACTCATGCTGAAATTAATCTTATTGGCGCAGCCTTGAGGCACACACTATTGTTGTTAAAACATTACTTTCACTTTTTTGTTTTGTTATTTGTATTTTGTGTTTCACGAACTGTGTCCAAATAAACTTTATTCTTTCTTTTTTTTTTTGGTTTTAAAAGAGACAACTAACATTTCTATTCCCTTAAATAAAACAGATTAAAAAAAAAAAAAAAAAAAAACATTTCTATAATTTTGTGTTTATATTTTGAAGTTTCTTTCTAATAAATCTATTTTTAAACAGGTTTGTGAACTAAAAGAATGGGCTGATAGATGTGAGTTACGTACAGCAGCAAGTAATGGTCAGAGGTTCAAGAAGTCCTAGGAATTAATACAATTCATGCTTTTAAAAATCGCGCTGACGAATTTTTTCCGATAGTCTTTTGTTCTTGACTGTTCGATTTTTACTACAATATAAAAAGAAACCAAACAGCTATAAGGTTTCCGTTTAATTAAGAATTAAAAAATAAATAAAAAGCACAGGCTTTTCTCTCAACCAGCCGCAGAAGCTATAAAAGTCGCTTCCCTGAATTGGGTCATTACGGCGCATAGTAGCTAATTAGCTTGCAATCTGCACTACTTAACTGCTATTGGATCCTTTATGTTTATTCTATATGTGTTTAAGCTATAAAGCTTTAACCATTTAACCTCTCATTTAACCTCTCTTTCTACCTTAACATAAGTTAAGGTAGAAAGAGAGGTTAAATGAGTTGCTTTGTTGAACAAAAATCGAGCTTTTGACATACCTACATAAATTTAGATTTGAGTCCGATAAGTTTGGATTTTAGTACTATTCTTAAATGCATTGTACTATTAAAGCTTAAAATAAATAAAATTTAAGAAAGCTTGCCTTTTGTGAAAAATGGCGATCAATATTTTATTCCGAACTTTATTTTCCGCGAGTAAATTATGTCGCTCAAGTGTACAGTGGCTGCTCGCAGCTGCTTACAAAGTTAAGAATAACGATACTACAGTTTTGGCGCGAAACTTTAGCATAAACCTGCACTTAGCGCCCCGACGACCAACTTGACTGTTAAATAATAAACTTTAATGGACTTTTGGTCATTCCACTTTATTGTTTTTTTTTTTTGGAGTACATGACTGAAGGGACTTTCTGAAATTATGATAGCATCTTTCCGTGCTGAAGTTTTAACGAGGTTGAAATTTAGTACGCTTTAAAAGAACGTCGTGAACTTGGGATTGTATTACGGATAAAAGATTTTGGGGAAGTATTTTTAATATCTGTATCGCGTTTTTGGATGTCAGTATGATGATCGATTTGCGTAAATTAGAGTTTTTTTACGGTTAGTAAGATGAATGGTGGCTGTCGATCAGAAAAACGCCTACTAGAGAAACAAAGCCTATACGTGATGAAGTAATGGAAAAAAAGAAATAATAGTTTAAAAATCCTCCAATTTAACACAAAATACCCCAACACTTGCCATTCATTACATGCAATCACAATATGGCCCTCATTATGATATTCCCGGATGAATAACACTGTTTGCGTATGTTCCCATTCATTGGGCATTAACAGCATAACTGGGCCGTACTGTCGGTGTATGCCATACTAAAACGGGCGAAATACGTTCGAATCATCACGTCCTGCTAAATTGCGCTTAACTAGCTAAACAGTATTGCATACGCAAAGGCTGGAATCATTAGTAATTTATACATAAGTACGTGTTTGTCATGCACTATCGTGAATTTTGACATAATGTTTGTGGATTTTCTTGTGAACTCTTTACAACCAATTTTCTCATATCGTCATGGGTATAAATGTCATCTAGGCCTTTCTATGACTCTATTAATGGTCAAAGTAAATCTCTCAACCGCTTCGATGACGGTCCTACTGCAGCCTTCTTGATACAATACTGGTTGATGTAAATTATTGTCTTCACGACGAGTTTCACCTTGAAACCATGACAGTCAATGTCCGTCACCAATTTTATGTAGGCACAGGGGTGGTACAGATGAGTATTTGTAGAGAGAAATTCATAATTGTTCGCCCAGCATAAACTATGTAATACGTACAGACAATATTAGCATATCCCTTCCAATATTCCCAAAAGAACTATCCATCACAACAGGATAAAATAAGTTAGTGATAAGGCAAAATAATTTCAACTACTCACGCTGCGAATGAGAATCTTTCGCGCCCGCATTGAAAGTAGATGGTAAGGTAGCGAAGTTTGCTGACTCAGCTCGCCGAGGATACACTGTCTACGAAGAGGGTTTGAATTCCGGGAATATTGCCTCCAAATTGAACCTCCGCGTAGCATAGATTTTTAAGACTTGGTATGTAGCCTGAAATTGTCATCGGCAAAGTGAAAAGGGTTATTGAAAGAGAATGTGTTTAGTAAGTCAAAAGTGACCACTGTTTAGTCTGAAAGACGGCTTTTGTATATTGCCATTAACAAAAACCCATAGTGTTCTAGATTTTATGTAACGAACTATTTAAATCACCTGAGTTGTATTGGTAATCACCGTACTTTATCAAAAATCTAATTGTACATACATACTTTGAAGGTATGTCAGCATTATACGAAAAGTGTCAAAATGTCGTATTTCATTCGTGACATTAGAACCTATTACAATGCAATGCATAAAAAAGGGTCAGAAGTTTCATTCAGTTTGTGCAAAACGAGAAACAAACTAAACGAAAGTAGCCCAGAAAAAAATACACATTTTGTACTCTAAAGCAATAATAATGGTAATGAACACTAATGAAAGTGTTTTTATAACATATTTGCTCGTAAAGGGTTGTAACGTTACATTTTCCTGGGTAGAGTCCAAGAAATTGTAAGGTCACATTGAGCACTCACCTACCTAACTTTCAGTCTGGAGGGGAGCACTGTTAAAGAAAATAAAGAGGACGATTTATAAGAATTTATTGTTGAATAAGCTAGGGCCTACCTATTTGGAGCTAGATAACAAAATTAAACTACGAGAAACCGGTGAATGAAAATGAGAACAAAATAGAACTGGAGAAAAGCGGGCCTCTGGTCTGTTATTAGTGGCCGAGGGACATCAGCTTCAGGCTGTAGAGGACCGAAGGAGGACCTCGGTCTTCTGGTCGTAGAGCAGGGCCGAGGGACGTCAATCCTCAGGCCGTAGAGGAGGGCCGAGGGACGTCAACCCTCAAGCCGTAGAGGAGGGCCGAGGGACGTCAACCCTCAAGCCGTAGAGGAGGGCCGAGGGACGTCAACCCTCAAGCCGTAGAGGAGGGCCGAGGGACGTCAATCCCTCAAGCCGTAGAGGAGGGCCGAGGGACGTCGACCCTCAAGCCGTGCAGCCCAAAGAGCCCGGTGCGGAGTCGCCTTGCTACGGCGTCTTCATAGTTGCTTCGGCCGTAGGAGGGAAGCTGCCTTCCAAGAACACTCCTAATTTTCCCGAGCTTGTGGCCGAGCTGAGCTCCCAACGTAGACTGACCAAATTCACCACCAGGCTCCTGACATCGACTTTTTAACATTTGAAAAGAAATTCTAGAACATAATAAAAAGTAAAAAATAATGAGGTCGATGTGTTTTACCTATACGACCTACAACTAGCTCCAGCAATAAATTAAAGATAAAACTAAGCCTGTCACTAACTGACATTACAAAGGTAAACAAAGATTCAAGAGATAAAAATCTACAGAAAAACTTAAGTAACATGAATTACGGGTAAAAGATATGATAAGCCTCCAGGAAATGAGCATGAAGCTACCTAGGGAGGACGAATGCTTAAAATTTCAGGTTAATATTTCCAAAAATGTAAGTAAAAAATACATGTAAAGACATACACACATTACAGGGTCTCTTATTTTGCCAATTTCAATATCGTAATGTATCTCATTACGCACTTGTGCGGTAATGTAAAGTAAATCGCACGGTTTATCAAGATGCTCCGTCAAATCGAACGGTACTTTTTTAAATCTTAGCAAAATATTTTATTTCAGAAAAGATGTCAACATTTTATGAATAAAATTAAGTTTGGGAGATAAAATAGAATAAATAAACATTTAATTCTTTAATTTAATTAATTTTACGCGAAAGTACTCACGTCATTGTATCGGTGGCCCGAGGAAGCGAGGGCGCGGGGCGAGTGACCGATGCAGCGACACATGGAGCTACGTCGATCTCAGCTTCGCCAGGTCCTGGTGGCGGAAAGCGGGACAGGCTTCCACGTCCTTCCGTCACCATCGAGGCGGTCCGGCCGTTACCCGAGCGCTGGCTTGGGAGGAGGCACGGCTCCCTGTCGTTTCGAGTGACGCAGGTGCTCTCGGGGCATGGTTGCTTCGGGAAGTACCTGTGTCGCATAAACAGGGAGCCGAACGCCCGGTGTCACCATTGCGTCGACTGCTGGGAGGACACGGCTTGGCATACGCTGGCAGAGTGTGCCACTTGGGAGGAGCCGCGCCGTGCCCTCATCTCAGAAGTAGGCAGTGACCTGTCGCTGCCGGACGTAGTCGAGTCGATGGTCGGCAGTGAAAAGTACTGGGACGCGGTGGTTTCCTTCTGCGAAACAGTCGTCTCGCGGAACGAGGCTGCGGAAAGGGAGAGGGAGATCTCATCCACTCACCCGGCCCCGCAGCAGGCGCACCGGGCATCGGTGGAAGGCAAATAACGCCCTCTTCCAGCCCCCCTAAATGGGTCCAGAGGCGACGGACTCGGGGACGTCTGTCACCCCCTACACATCAGGACCCGAGGTGGCGACACGTAGTGTGCCACGCGCGCCCCTCTTAGACTTCGCGGGGGGAGTCAAACACCTCACTCCCTCCCTGACCCGAGGAGGCCCTTAGTGGCGGGCCGGCTCCAGTCGGGGGTTGCGGAAGGATCGTACGTTCCTGCGACCCCCAGCGTAGGTGTGAGATGGAACACTGGGATGGTTTTTAGTCAATAAGAGTCTGACAGACTCCACCGCCCGCCTCAGGGCGGCGCCATGAAGATTTTCCACTCCGGAACCAAAAAAAAAGGATGTTGTCGACTACTTAATTGGGCTTGCCTAGGGTGCCTCAATAAATAAAAGTCAGGGCGTAAAAGAAAACCTTCTATTCTTTATTGCTCTTTACCAAGTGGAAGCATCGCCGTTCAACTTTGGTTGTAGTTCCCCTTCGTCTATCAGCGCAGACTGACAGTTTTGATGTCTCCTGCTACCGGACGTGCCGTTGTGTAATGATATTGTTTCTTTTGTCATGATATGTGTTACCTCTTGAGTCTGCTTTGTTTTGTTATTGGATGTCTTTTATGACTATAAATTAAATAGTTCTGTGATTGACTGATTAGGAGACAAGGCGAAGTCTAGACTGCGGAAGATAGTCATGTAAAAAGATATCTGGCTTACAGCCTGCTTAGATGCTAATAAAATAATTTTTCCAAATTCCAAACTTTGGGGTGTTAAAGTTTGTCTCTGAACGAAGTCACTGGTAACTTGTTTCTCTATATACTAACCTACGAATAAGTCTAAGCCCCTTACTAATAAACTCATTATATCACATGAATACACACCGATTTCTCTCTTTTAGTCGTCAGTAATTTGACTTTCGAAAGAAGACAAATCGTTGTGTAACTATACAGACGCTATACAACGTTTATTAATAAGCCCCCTTATAAATAAACGTTGTATAGCGTCTGTATAGTTAATGTATATTTACAGTACAGCCGTCAAGAGAATACCGTTCCTGACACGTCAGTGCGAACATTCTAGTAGATAATAAATATCAAATTCGCAAAACACCTATTCGTATGTATGAAACTGATAGGTGTCAAGAACGCATTCTCTCGTCGGCCATACTTTAGTACTTAATTTCAAAACAATAAACCAAGCTCTAGTTTGTTTCAATACCGTATTTACATATGTATTTACAAAGAAGTTTTTCAAACAGTTTACATATAAAGTGTTAAAGAATGATTCTGTTTGATGGGCAAGTGGACTGTATCTAATGGGAAAGGTAGAAGGGACTCACCGATGCTCGCTGAAGAGAGCCGGCTGGCTCCGAATACCTGATAATTTTATGCTGTGGGGCGCCCCAATTCTTGTTTCTTGTTGATTTGGATGAGTATAGGTTGATGGCACACACAATTTGTCTTGAATATCACTTGATTGCAGTGTTTCACGATAATTTTTACGGAGTCGTGAATAATGGCAGCTTCATAGGTGGTAATTTAGCTGTTTTATTTTTTGACTCACTGGACGAAGAAGAAGTCTCCACCTTTGCTAACAAATATTTACGCTTGGCCTCTAATGTTTCAAAGAACATATCATCGGCCTGTTCTTGGAATTTAAATTGAGCTTGTTGCACTTCCTTTTCGTCCATACCTGCCTTCTTGTACTCACACATTAATTGAATGTGGGCTTCGTTAAAGGTTTCGAGTATTTGATCTACGCGCGAACACCAAGTTTCTAACCTATTTATTTGATTTGGGTCTGTTTTGCAATTTCGTGCGCAAATTACAGCATCCTGAAGGCGCTTAAGCGCCATGTTACGCTTAGATGCATAATGTGCGATCAATGCTTCACTCATTTTGATAATTAATTATACACTTTGTTATAAGAAAGCACTTGTTTACAAAAGTTTAATTCGATTGTTCGATTGGTGAACAAAATCACGAAATGATTGTATTTGAACTGATTTGAACGAATGAGTGAACACAACACACGCAAAACACACTTGTTGTCAGTGTCACTGTCTGAAGTTACACTAACGTCACTATGAAAAATGTCACTTGTCTAAACTGTCGATCACAACAGTTCTGAAACAAGCTTCATAAACACAAAATAGTCTATGGTTCGATAAAATGATATTATGTTGGCAATAATTTTGTCAATTGTACCAACCCAACAAACACGAATGATACGAGAAAATATAGGTACAATACCTAACTGATATGCAGTTTTGAATAGAACAATGATACACAATGAAATCCTAGTGTTATATGTTGCACCAAGGATTCCAACACAAAAATGATAATTTTAGGCGCTGTATGTTACACCTAAAACACACGATAAAATGAAAATGACGGTGACAGACTTTTTGTTGCCGAACTCCGTCCACAAAATGTATGTGATAACACGAATGAGAAACGCTGATGACGAAACAACTCAGTCCCGACTGCGAACAAGTGAGCGTTTGGTAGGTACTTTGCTATGATGAGTACCTACCACAATATGATTATGAACACAAAATGTTATGTTATGTTTGATCGAATGAGATCCCGCGATGATGAATGATAGATATATATGACTAACTTCGAAAGTTAGAAGTAATGATGAAATACACTTGTTATATTGTAGAACAATAATTGACACCCGTAAATAAAACAAAAGCTATGTTCAAAAGTGAGGTTAGATGATAAAAATATGTTATGATTATGTTAAATTGAGTTGAATATGATTGTTGCAATTTGGTTTTTGCGAACAAATATGGCTGACCCCACAATTTTCACAATAGAAAAAATAGGATTACTGATACTATTTCAGCAATCCGGCTAACAAGGACCATGAAAAATGTTAAAGAATGATTCTGTTTGATGGGCAAGTGGACTGTATCTAATGGGAAAGGTAGAAGGGACTCACCGATGCTCGCTGAAGAGAGCCGGCTGGCTCCGAATACCTGATAATTTTATGCTGTGGGGCGCCCCAATTCTTGTTTCTTGTTGATTTGGATGAGTATAGGTTGATGGCACACACAATTTGTCTTGAATATCACTTGATTGCAGTGTTTCACGATAATTTTTACGGAGTCGTTATGTTTTGTGGTGAGATATGGCGGGGAATTCGGGGAACTGATTGGTCCATGTCAAAAACGATAGGAAATGGTAGGATTTGAAAGGGCGGGAATTCAAATTATGTTTCATGGTGCTTTAACATTATCTTCCCCCCCCGCTGGTGAATTGATGAGACTGAGAAGTCTGAAGTGTATATTTGTTCACAACAACCATTGCTTTGATATTATGATAGGATAAATATGATAATGCTGATGAATATATAAAACAGAATGGGTAATTGATATGTTTTGATCACAAGATGAATGTATGAAAAATAAGACATGACTAGTCAGTCATATCTGGTAATGGGCACAACTTCACAAGTGGCCTCTTGAGCATACCTTGTGCAGTCCTGACCGTAGCAGAACGAGAAACGCCATCGCGTCCTGGGTGTAATTCGACGATTCTACCTAAACGCCATCGCAGTGGGTGAGTAGTCTCGTCTTTGATAATAACAAGCTGGTTGATTTTTGCTGGAGGTGAATCTACGGTCCATTTCAATCGCTGTGACAAATTTGTGAGGTATTCACTATGCCATCTAGTCCAGAAATCCTGGTGCATTTTCTGTAATAGATGCCAACGTGTCAGCCTATTCATTTTTGTGTTGGAATAGTCTGGTGAAGGCACTGATGTTAGGGGTGCTAATGTTAAAAAGTGCCCTGGTGTTAGTGCTGTTAGATCTGATGGATCTGAACTCAGTGCTGATATTGGTCGCGAATTTAAAACTGATTCGACCTGTGTCAAAAGTGTGTTTAACTCCTCATATGTTAGGATTTGATCACCTATCACACGATAAAGGTGAGTTTTTACGGACTTCACCCCAGCTTCCCAAAGGCCGCCCATATGTGGTGATCCTGGGACATTAAATTTGAAGTCAATGCGCTCCGATTCACAGGCTGAGCGCATGATTTCTGATAATTGTGACTGCGCACCTTTGAAATTGGTTCCACAATCGCTATGGATGATGTTGCAACGACCGCGTCTAGCAATGAATCTGCGTAGAGCAGCCAAAAAACAAGAGGAAGATAAATCGCTGGCAAGCTCCAAATGAAGAGCTCTTGTTGAAAAACAGACGAAAAGACAAAGGTATGCCTTTGTTGAACGCACACCTCGATAACGTTGAAACGTAATGTTGAAGGGTCCTGCATAATCACAACCCACAACCTGAAATGGTTTGATTTGATTGACGCGAGAATGTGGTAAATCTGCCATTACTGGCTGAAAATTTCGTGGCTTCATTCGGAACAACGATAGCATTTTGAAATGATGTGATTAATGGCTCGCCTTGGTGACAAAATCCAAAAATTTTGAAGTAACAGATACTGCATTGCTTGCAGACCAGGATGTAAATTTTCGTTATGTGTGCACTGGATGATAAGTTGCGTCAAACGATGCTTGCGAGGAAGCAGAGCTGGATGTTTTGTTTCATAATCAAGGTTTGACTGAGAGAGCCTACCCCCCACACGCAACACTTGATTTGAATCTAAAAATGGACTAAGTTTTCTGAATGATTTTGATAATACATGATTTGATCTCAAATGTTTGATTTCTTCACTAAATTCGGAATGTTGGGTGTGTTTCACAAGTACCATGAGGCTATGATGAAGTTCTTGTTCTGTTAAATGACCTGTACACTTGTTTTTGCGCAGAGCGTTGATAAAACGATTGCAATATGATAAAATACGTTGAATCTTCCTCAATGATGAAAATCTTGTTAATAAATGATCGCAGTAGAAACTAATCCAAGTTTCTACTGCGTTTGACACGTTCAAAACGCAGGCACGTTGTTCACAATTCACCTCTGGATGTGGCGTCATGTTTGAATGTTGAGGCACTTTAGGCCATTGATCTTGATTTGAAGATAGCCAAGGAGGGCCACTCCACCACAGGTGATGGTTGATAAGCTCGTCGGGTGATAACCCACGACTCGCGGCATCCGCAGGGTTTTGCTTTCCTGGTACATGATTCCAAATTGCTTCTGGTAATCTACGCTGAATATTGGATATGCGATTGCCAACAAAAGCCTTAAAATTTGATGAATTAGACTGGATCCATGACAAAACTATCATAGAATCAGTCCACGCATGCACACTCTCTATGGGTAGAAGTGTGCTGTACACGTTGATGATGTGTTTCATTAGGTCTGCCAGCAAAGAACTGCCACACAACTCAAGCCTTGGTAAAGTTCTGCGTTTCGTCGGGGAGACACGAGACCTCGCACTAACCAGGATGACCCGGTGTTGATGATATTGATTGGTAGCACGAAGATACACAGCAGCTGCATAACCAGATTCACTTGCGTCTGAAAACCCATGGACCTGATAAGTCACAGCATCGTTGGATGTGATGCGGCGTGGTATCTTAAGTTGGGCTAGGTGAGGCAACTGCTGAACGTATTTTGTCCAAATTTGATTGATGTCGTCGGGGACGGGTTGATCCCATGATGAACCGAGCAACCACAAACGTTGAATTAAATGCTTTGCTAAAAATTTTAATGGTGTTAAAAGACCAATGGGGTCATAAATACGTGCCAGCTCTGAAAGCATGGTACGTTTGGTACACTCACGATTGATTTGATTCACTTGGTAGTTGAATACGTCCTCCTGGGAATTCCAGGCTAAACCGAGAACCTTCACAAAATTTCCATCACTATCGAATGTTTGATTGACATTTGGCACTGCTTTATGTTCTTCTGGTATGTTTTGTAATACAGCCGCATGATTGCTGGACCACTTTCTCAGTTCAAAGCCTCCAGCTGCCATGATGTTAATCAGCTGCTGCTGAAGAGCGACCGCCTTTTCGATGCTCTGACACCCTGTAACGGCATCGTCGACATAGATGTCCTTTAACAACACCCGAGCTGCAGCTGGAAACAAGCTGCCTTCGTCGCGGGCCAATTGATGTAACACACGAATTGCTAAAAATGGTGCTGATGATACACCGAAAGTTACACGATTGAGACGGTATTCTTGTATTGGTTCACTAGGGGAACACCTGAACAGGATTCTTTGAAAATCCAGATGTTCTGCTGCTATTCGGATCTGCCGGTACATTTGCCGGATATCCGTACAAAACACAATGGCATGAAGCCTGAAACGCAAAAGAATGTTGGTGATGTCAGTCTGAAGTTTAGCACCTATAAGAAGAGTGTCATTTAAGGATACACCTCTTTTATCCTTCATCGATGCATCGTAGACCACACGGAGGCTACGATCTGATTTTGATACGGCGTGATGCGCCAAGTAAAATGCTGTAGGAGATTGACACTCAGCTGCAGGGACCTTCTCCATCTGACCACTTGATAGGTACTCCATAACATGTTGATTGTATTGTTCATGAAAAGCTGGCTTTGCCATGAGGCGTTTTTCCAGCTGCACAAAGCGCCGATGAGCAATTGTGTAAGCACCCTCAAAGGCCACTGATGATTGATCACGGAATGGTAACTGGACAATGTATCGTCCCTCACTGTCACGCTTGTGTGTTGATAGGAATATTTCCTCACAATGTATGTCATCCACCGAGTGAGATGGTTTGTTGTCTTCACACGGTATGCTGTCCAACTCCCACAACTTCTGAACGGCGATATCCAGATCGGCGTCTATTGATACATGATTGATTGATAGAGGAATAGATGATGATGACTTTGATAAAGTTTTTCCCATGAGAATAAATCCAAATATGGTATTGATAGCTGTTGCTGCATGTGGACCACCATCAATTTTCCCTGGTAAAAGAATTTGAGGGAATATCTCTCCACCAATGAGGATATCCACCGGACCAGAAGAATGATATTTCTCATCAGCCAATTTGATATTTGATAAGTGTTGAAAATTGTTAATGTCCACTGGATGGGTGGGCGTGTCACCACAAATTTTGTCCAAAGTCACCGCTTCTGTTGTAAAAGAGGGCTCTGGTTTCCCAACTGGTCGGATTTCTAAGAAGACCTTACCCGTGGAAAATGCAGGCACGTCCCCTATACCTGACATAGGAGTTTGAGTTTTATACTGTGCCAACCCTAAGCGACGGACACATACCTTGGTGATGATGTGACTTTGACTACCGGGGTCCAATAATATACGGACCTTCTGAAAGGAGCCTCGACCGTCCTTGACCTCTACCTCAGCAGTGGCAAGCATCACAAAATGAGTATTTGATGCTGATCCTGCAGTTATGTTTGATAATGATGTAACGGGTGTGATCACATTTTCCTTGGAATCAGAAGTTGGTGCTGGACCTTTCCCTGTATGAGAAACGCCTGGTTGTTTATGTTGGGAGTTGACAGAACTACTTGTCTCTGTCTTTTTTGTAAAATGTAGAAGGCTGTTGTGCTTTTGTCCACATGATTTGCATGTATGCAATGAATTACAATTGGCTGTGATATGGTTTGACCGTAAACAGTTGAAACACAATTTGTTTTGTCTCACAAGTTGAGACCTCTCATGAGGAGATTCTGATAAAAACTTTGAACATAAGTAGAGAGGGTGATCCTCTTTACACACTACACATGATTGAGAAGGCGCTTGGGCCAAAAGCATTGTAGGCTTTGATTGGTTGTTTGAAACCACACGCTTGTTATTTTGCTGTTGCACAGCTGATGATGATTGATTGTTCATATTTAATGTTGAGCGTTCAAGGGCATTACACCTATCTACTAAGAATGTGGATAATTCCTTGAAGCTTGGAAAATCACTACTGGTATTGGCCAGCTCAAAAGCTTCCCGAGATGCCTTATCTAATTTTGTAAGCAACGAGTGGAATAACACAAAATCCCACTGTGTTGTTGGTAGCCCTAAAGATGTGAGCATTGATAAGTTCTCATTATAAAGGTCTAACATTGTACGTAAGCTTTGAGCAGAACCGGAGTGCATTGCCTTCAAATTGTTGATCTGTTCCCAACACATGAATGCCAAATACCTCTTGTTGTTATAACGATTCACTAATGCTTTATATGCACTGATATAGTTACCCTCACACACAGGAAACGCACGAATGATACTGATTGGATCCCCAGATAAGGATGTGATCAAATATTGAAACTTTTCTACATTTGATAAGTCATTTCTGTTATGCACTAAAGTGTTGAAAAGGTCAATGAACCCTGGAAAATCTTTGAATTGCCCCGTGAATAATGGCAGCTTCATAGGTGGTAATTTAGCTGTTTTATTTTTTGACTCACTGGACGAAGAAGAAGTCTCCACCTTTGCTAACAAATATTTACGCTTGGCCTCTAATGTTTCAAAGAACATATCATCGGCCTGTTCTTGGAATTTAAATTGAGCTTGTTGCACTTCCTTTTCGTCCATACCTGCCTTCTTGTACTCACACATTAATTGAATGTGGGCTTCGTTAAAGGTTTCGAGTATTTGATCTACGCGCGAACACCAAGTTTCTAACCTATTTATTTGATTTGGGTCTGTTTTGCAATTTCGTGCGCAAATTACAGCATCCTGAAGGCGCTTAAGCGCCATGTTACGCTTAGATGCATAATGTGCGATCAATGCTTCACTCATTTTGATAATTAATTATACACTTTGTTATAAGAAAGCACTTGTTTACAAAAGTTTGATTCGATTGTTCGATTGGTGAACAAAATCACGAAATGATTGTATTTGAACTGATTTGAACGAATGAGTGAACACAACACACGCAAAACACACTTGTTGTCAGTGTCACTGTCTGAAGTTACACTAACGTCACTATGAAAAATGTCACTTGTCTAAACTGTCGATCACAACAGTTCTGAAACAAGCTTCATAAACACAAAATAGTCTATGGTTCGATAAAATGATATTATGTTGGCAATAATTTTGTCAATTGTACCAACCCAACAAACACGAATGATACGAGAAAATATAGGTACAATACCTAACTGATATGCAGTTTTGAATAGAACAATGATACACAATGAAATCCTAGTGTTATATGTTGCACCAAGGATTCCAACACAAAAATGATAATTTTAGGCGCTGTATGTTACACCTAAAACACACGATAAAATGAAAATGACGGTGACAGACTTTTTGTTGCCGAACTCCGTCCACAAAATGTATGTGATAACACGAATGAGAAACGCTGATGACGAAACAACTCAGTCCCGACTGCGAACAAGTGAGCGTTTGGTAGGTACTTTGCTATGATGAGTACCTACCACAATATGATTATGAACACAAAATGTTATGTTATGTTTGATCGAATGAGATCCCGCGATGATGAATGATAGATATATATGACTAACTTCGAAAGTTAGAAGTAATGATGAAATACACTTGTTATATTGTAGAACAATAATTGACACCCGTAAATAAAACAAAAGCTATGTTCAAAAGTGAGGTTAGATGATAAAAATATGTTATGATTATGTTAAATTGAGTTGAATATGATTGTTGCAATTTGGTTTTTGCGAACAAATATGGCTGACCCCACAATTTTCACAATAGAAAAAATAGGATTACTGATACTATTTCAGCAATCCGGCTAACAAGGACCATGAAAAATGTTAAAGAATGATTCTGTTTGATGGGCAAGTGGACTGTATCTAATGGGAAAGGTAGAAGGGACTCACCGATGCTCGCTGAAGAGAGCCGGCTGGCTCCGAATACCTGATAATTTTATGCTGTGGGGCGCCCCAATTCTTGTTTCTTGTTGATTTGGATGAGTATAGGTTGATGGCACACACAATTTGTCTTGAATATCACTTGATTGCAGTGTTTCACGATAATTTTTACGGAGTCGTTATGTTTTGTGGTGAGATATGGCGGGGAATTCGGGGAACTGATTGGTCCATGTCAAAAACGATAGGTGGCGCTGTGTGCGCAGGAAATGGTAGGATTTGAAAGGGCGGGAATTCAAATTATGTTTCATGGTGCTTTAACATAAAGCATTATTCACTAGTCCATTCATCACATTTTTTGTAAACATGATGTGTTTCCTATCTCATAGAAAAACATGAAAATGAATGTTTTCAATAACTGGCGGGATGTAAATATGAAAGGGGATTCTTTAGTAACATTCGGTGTTATAACAGGTGAAATGTAATATCTGTGAATACGGAAAACGCATTAGCAGAATTAATGTTCCGCTATTCAACTTTATTCGCCATTTTTGGGGAAAATCGGGGCTCTTCCGATGGATTGAATGAGGAATCGATAATCTTGAGGGACCTCGTAATGCCTACTTATTAGATGGAGCAGGGAACGGATTGATAGCTGCAGGATTTAAGCTGATTGCTTTTGCCGAGGTCAAAATTATGAAAATTTTGGAGTAGGTACAGCAGTGTTCATAATCTCAGATAATTTACATTCCATCGCCACTTAATCAGTTCTCTACATTAGTGACATGTATTCTAAGGGCTGATTTTTCCAACGCCAGATAATTTTATCCGAGGAATAATTTTGAATTCTTGACAGTTCTTCGATACAAAATCTGTCAGACGTCAATTTTATTCCACCACTAAAAATTATCTGTCGTTGTTCCATTTATCTTGTAAATTATCTTAAATTCTTAATTCAAGTAATGTTAAAATTCTGTGCGGCTCAGTTACAAAGGTGCAAACTTTATGGTACAAAAAATATTTTTAATTAATTTTAGAATAGCGTCGAAGTGTCGAACCTCTTTGCATTGAGCGCGGCATGGCATGGTACCTCTAATTTAAAAAAAAGAATGCTTGTTTTTTATTTTTACACCGATTTTATTTTATAGCGGTTGGTTTCAGGGTTGGTAGCCAAAATGAAACAAAATAAATTAAGTACCTTTTTTAAATAAACATAAAAATGAATGGCGTAATTTTATAATTTAGATTAGCAATATTTAAATAACCTCGGCAAAAAAGAATAAGACAAGAAAGAACTGATTCTAATTATGTAAATTATTGTCTATGGTTGTTTATTATTCTGTAGACGGTAAAAGTTTTTTTTGCGCGGTTTTTACAAGTTTGGCGGGTAAACATAAATAAAAGTAGACTAACGAAGATAAATGAAAATGTTTTACTTGTTAGACTGAAGTGTAAGAAGTGTTTGTACTGACCACTTCGAAAATAATATTCAAAAATTATTTACTTATAAAGGTTTGACCGCATCAAAAATCAGGTAAGTAGGTACATAATCAAAAATAAATCAAAATAAAAATCAAAAGTCATTTATTCAAATCAGGCTGTGACTCAGCACTTTTCGAACGTCAAAATTACAAAAGACAGTCCCCCAAAAACGCCCGCCCTTCACCATTTCCTAGTGCTTTCAGAAGACATTGTACCTTATGAAAACAAAATCAAGAAGAATGTCTGTTAAGCCTAAGATATAAAAAACCAACATCTAAAAGAATGTTGTTATAAAATTATACGCAAAATACGCGCATTGACGTGGAGTTGCGGACACCAACCCGTATTATCTATTACCTATAAAATTATAATAAGCAAAAGGTTGAAACAAAGTTTTTACGATAAAAAACTCATCTACTAAAAATTCAAAGCCTCAAATGGCACGTGAATGTCAATAAGAGACTTTCTGAGCATTAATCAGGTAATCTTTCGTTTAACTTGGGTCCAATAAATTAATGCGCCGAGCGACAACGGCGATCATCGTCCTCGAACACTTTTAATAGAATTAATCTATTTTAGTAAAGGCTTTAGTTAATAGATGCCATTTATTTCGAACTCATTTGAATATTGTAATTAAATGTTTATTAAGAAAAGTTGGGGCCCTTAGTTACGTTACCTTGGCATTTTACTTTTATTACTATAAAAAAGTTTTCCTTCACCGTTTTGAGAGCAGTGGTGATGAAATAATTTACACACAGTAAAGCGTCTGATTGGCTTAGAACCTACGACCTACAACTCGTAAGTCGCGGCCCATACCAATGGGCCACCACTGCTCGCTGCTGTGAGGAAACCGACGTACTAGAGCCAAAAATTTTAATATGTGACATCTACCAAACCGCACTGGGCCCGCGTGGTAGATAACGACCCACTCCCTCTTACAGAGAGGAGGTCTGTGTTGCAGCAGTGGGAAAATTATTATAGGCTTATTATCTATTATGAAAATGTATAAAGAAATACATGATTTATTTTGGACCAAACACTTGTGCACATAAATTCATAAACCTGCCAAACTGCGTGACAGTTTGTTGGCAGGATTAGCGCTCGTCTTAAACACGGTCTTAAATATTTGGTATCAACAATTTGATTCAACATCTAAGTAGGTAGATAGAGATACTTTAACTGGACGGTAAGAAGATTATAATAACAGCAGCGTAACTAATTATTGTCGCATGTTGCGACAATTTCATTAAGCTGTCCAGCTTTTAATTTAATTTTTAGTGTTCGCTTACTAATTTCACTATTATCTTTCCTCAGCCAGTCTATATTATTGAAAAGTGTCAAATACTTAATGGTTCTTATGCCATAGTATTTTTTACTGGTGCTCGAATTTACGTTCTCTAACGCTTCTAGTATTGTAAGTGTTTTGCACATAATTATCATTATGAATCATAATGGACAGTTACCTGTTAAGTTAATCGTATCAAATCCCATTGGTGAAGGATTTTTCAGATTTTTTTTTGTCTGCTAAAATACCAATCAATCCAATCCAAATCCAATCCTAATCTCTTTGATTATACCTACTTAGTGCATCGAAAAAAAAAGAAAAACACGGACTGTATTCGCCATATTATGATTAATAATGTTATCCTTTTATGATTCTGCCAAACTGGCCTTTTTATGCCCCCTCCTTTTCATGCCAGTGGCCTTTTTATGCCTTATGGCTCTAGAACTACTAAGTACTTCACCTTCTCATGCACGGGAAGCACCTTGCATACAACACAAAGTTTCTTACAATTTTCTTTACACTCAAGCTTTAGTTTTGGGTTTACAAGGTATTTCATAAATCGAATTTGCAATGATTTTATACTGTTCAGGTAGGTTTTAAATGTACGGCCATAAGCATTTAAGCCATAGCAGAGTCTCGGCAAGAGCGAAATAAATCACACGCGGCGTTTTCCTAATCAACGGTGCCTTCAAGATATAGAACTTACTTAACACTGACCTAAGCTTTGTACATGCTGTGTCAACCAGTGTCTTCCAGTTCATGTTTTGGTCTATCCACAGACCTAGATATTTAAACTTCTGACATACTCCAGCTGTTGACAGACACGGTTGAAATTTCTCACGTGCAAACAATCGTACGTGTGGCCCACGATACCTATATCCTTACCATTGACTTTTTTGCCACCAGGATGTGAGGAGTCCAGGAGTCCAGGAGTTAGTGCACATGCATCACTTTTATCTTACTTAGATTTAGTATGATATCGTTATCGTGCGCCCACCGGGTAATATTGTCAAAGTCGGATTGCAGCACAGCTTGGGGGGCTTAAAAAGGCCACTTTGGCAGAATCAGAAAAGGATAACATTATGAATCATAATTACGGCGAAGACAGTCCGTGTTTTTCTTTTTTTCGCTGCACTACGTAGGTATAATCAAATAGATTGGGATTGGATTTGGATTGGACAGATTGGTATTTTAGCACAGACAAAAAAAAAATAACTGTAAAATCTTTCACCAATGGGATTTGATACGATTAACTTAACAAGTTATGATGAAAAATATACAGGAGTCTATTTTTAGAGGAGTACTTAAGGCACCTTTCGTCTGCATACAACTACATTACTGACGCTATTGACATGCATGACATGGCCAACCGGTCCGTATGTTTTTGTCCGTCTTGATTCATAATATCAGGGTCTTCCATCCTTTCAGCACTAATTTTACCTTCGTTGTATAAAAGAAACATTATTTTCTTGCTAATATTTTTTTATCGCACCACTGCGTTCTTTCATAATCCACTCGACTCACACGCACTACATTTTAACATTTACATGACTTTTACCCCACCCACAAATAACGATAATCTCGTAACCATTATTTCTCAGTGTTGCCAAAGTGGAATAATACATTCAGTTGCCATAATGCAAACAGGTACATTTAAAAGTTTTTTATAATATTAGTAATTTGTACTTTGGCAGTATAGCCACAGTGGATAATTATGATTCGGTATTAAAAAAAATATATTTATTAAATTACCTCAAAGAAATCACGACAGTTGAGGATTTATTTTCAAATTCCCTTGAGACTCCGCGTTCAAAGGAAATTATTGACAAAAACTTATTTTGGCTTCAGTACGCACTTAGTTCTTATAAGTTTTATGTCTGCGTTGTTGAAACAGTTGAATTATTGTGTAATTCTCGTCTAATAATATAGAAGTAGAAAAACATTAACATTCGTTCTGAATTCGATATAAATAATAAATCAAAATAATCAAGACCCATTAGAAACTACAGCACGAACTCCACAATTTTCTATATCTACGGTAAGTATATCCACATTTACAATCGCACTGCAACCCCGAAGCGGTTTGGACCAGTAATAACCGATATGAGCCGATTTGCATGCAACTGTGCCCGCTGCCCGTTTGCAATTAAATGTTTCCATTTCAATGGCGAACTGAAATAAGACAAACCTTGAATGGCTTTCAAAGTGGTCGTGGGAAATATTTCCTTTATGTGGTTTTAACGACAAGAGCTGTACTGGTAATATTAGGAATAAATATAGCAAAACAGTTGTGTAGGTTCGTTTATAGTACATTAGGATACGTGTGACTTAAGTAGTCCAGCGAGGGTGCTAAGGCTGCCTTTCCACCAGAGATGAGCGAGGATGCGTAGCGAGAAATGTATGTGAAACCAACCAATAATATCGCTTAATTTTTATAGCTTGAACTAAGTTAGTGTTTGTATTGGTTAGTTTTACACACACAGGGATGTTTGTAAAACTATGTAGCGAGGATGGGCAGCGAGGGCGCTACGTATCCTCGCTCATCTCTGGTGGAAAGGAAGCCTAAACGCCGTGCATTGATATACTTAAGTCACGCGTATCGTACACACTTTTATAGTTCGGTGACCTAAACTCGCACTTAAGTCATGCATTTCTGTGTAAAATGGACTACTTAAGTCACAGAAAAGCGTGACTTAAGTGCGGGTTTAGCTAAGTCACACAGTCCTATAAAGTAAATTATGCGGTATAGGGTTAGGTATTAACTATTATTATCGTATTGGCAAATATTCGAGAAAATTGAGCCTGTACAATATAACGGTTGATTACGCAATCGAAGCTGCAATTGCTTATTATCCAATTAGTTAAGGTACGTATTAGGTAGGTTATATCGATTCCGTTTATAGGTTTTTGACTGACATACCTATTGCCTCTTTGGTGTAGTGGTCGCAAGCGCTACTACTGAGCAGGAGGTCCTGGGTTGGATTCCCAGGTAAGGTAAAGTGTTTCTCAGTAGCAGCCCGGAGTTTGGATTTGTGCCCGGTTGATGGCAATTTGCTTATTTATTTATATATACTTTCTTGTACACCACAAAAATACATGACGGCGCGGTCATAATATGAACGCGCGAAAATTATTATTCTGCGTTCTTTTATTTAATTTGTGTAGTGAATTTGGTTGATCAAATTATTTGTATCGTAAACACTGATTTAGATTTTATTGTAAATAAGTCGCTCAACAAAAGAGGGGACTACTTAGTCCGTGTGGGCTTGCGATTGACGTCAGCGCCGGAAGTAGTATCGGTTGTTGTAGCAAAGTGGGGGTAGTGGGGCGACCGGTGCCTTTATAAAGCAGCCGGCGCGCGTTGTAGAGAGGCACTTTGACTTGGTCCGTGGCGCTGGCCGTACGCTCGCAATTTCACATACCTCTTTGTCTTGATTTTTCGTTGTCGTCAGCTCGGGAAATCCTACATACATAACAAAAAAAAACTAAGTCCTAGGCTTGTCCTCTATTACATGGAACTGAACCATAACTGCAGGTACACCTCTGTTTTCCTTCAGGAAAATAGGTGGTGTCATGTTATATATTTTCCTGTTATTAATTGCAATTGTGCAAAAATCTGAGCTTGATTAAGAAATTATTCCTTTTCATCGTTCCCATGCCATTACAGGAAAATGATCTTTCACGTCTTTTCACAGCACACGTAAAAGTAATCATTATAATAATAATTTGGGTCTCTCTTCGATGCTGAAATTCAGCTACTAGTAAACATGTTGATTGCGCACGTGGAGTCCCCAGAGTAGTGCCATGACGTCACAACTTAATTGTGTCACTAGCAAAATCTGCAATCAATAAATCGAGCAAAATAAATATTTTATTTATTACCTTGTTTTTCCGACTTTTATGACCTTTCCACAGTAGGGATAATTACGTGTTACGTAATCAACTAATATTTTAATCCAATGTTATAATTTTACGTCTGTTTTGGATGGCACGCTAATATTATTCCTTCAAATTAATTTCGAAAATCAAAGTAGCACTTACTTTGATTTTACACAATAGAGTTGACTAGCTGAGAAACGAAGATTCACTACTAATTACGTATTTTCAAACTATTCGGTATAATTATTCAAAAGTTCAACCAGATTGACCGCGAGGGCGTTCCAATTCGCACATAAAATCAAACTTAAGTCGCTATTAGGTTGAGTAGAGAAGCATATCAGTTGGGAGCAGTCGAGTACTCGAGGGTGGGTTTCAAGCCACGACTCTACGAGCGCCCAGTCCGCGTGCTAACGCTGCCCGAGCAACACGTGTTTATTCCCTTAGCACTTTTGGAGGGAAAACTTCGAACGATCTCCGGAAAAATGCATAGCTGAAGATGGTAAAATAAAATAACTCTGGAACTGCAGTGCGCTTTATAAGGCATGTGGATTTTTGTTATGACTGTGTAAAAATCATGAGTATGATGGATAGTTTGAACAGTGGTGCTCAGTGATTGCGGACATAATGAAAGGTTTGTTTGAACTTTAATTACTGTTTTTTTTTGGTTGATAAGGAATTGTTAATTTTGATTGAGGAGAGTAGGTACTAGTTAATATAGTGAACTGGAGATAGTAAGATAGTCATAAAACATAGATATTTTTTTAAACAGATAAAACTAGAAAAGTATGATGTCAAAATAATGTTACCCACATATCTTTTTACGAAATTTTTTTAAGCACCCGCAAACGTAAATCACAGGAGTGCTAAAACTTTTCTCTTCTAACTTTGCAATAGTTTTACATAGGTAATTTAAAAGCTTTCAGGAATAGCGTGGATTCCCCAGAGTTACTCTACTTAATATAAGTTTTATATTGATCTCGGAATTTTATAGTTAATCATAAAACATCATGATAATTTTTTGAACAAGGAATTTCACTAAAACGAAGGATGGATAATCCTATCTATCATGTTATTTAAATTGGTTGCTATCTTTCTGCACTTTTTGCATGAATTTGCATGTACGATATTTTGTTCCGGGTACGGCGACTATAAGGTAGCCTTTATTTTATAACTGTAAGGAAAGTCGGTTAACATCGATTGTATTGACATCGCTGATGGTCCCGACTGCCAGCGAAAGGATCAGCCTGTCGCTGGCAGTAAGCACTGGGACAAAAACAACTCGTCCGCAAAATAGAATTAGAAACAAATGTAAACACGCAAATGTCTTTGCCTGCCCGTCCGTTAATGAGCTTCTAAGAAATAAGCAGTGACTATAATAGCTCATCAAGTCGTAGGTAGGCATACATTTTCCGCGGTTTCGGTCAGTTATACATAACTAGCGGGCCGCCTCTACTTAGCACGGATTATACGATTTGATAAAACATCGAAATTTCTTTAACATATGTTAAATATTAGATAATGTATATACCTACACATTAAACTTTCGGTATAAATTCCCTGAATGATGGTCAAAACCGCATCAAGAGCTGTTGCATAGCTTAGAAGAACAACGCGGCCACTCAGACAGATACGAGAAGCGACGTCAATTTTTATTATGTATAGATATAGAGCTAAAAAAACTCAATTTGCCTTTCACCACAACACCAGAAAGTGAGAAGTAAAAATTTCAATTCAAAAGCTGAGCTATGTTCTCGGCAAGTGGGTCGCAGCTCGCAGTCCGCCAGTAAATAAGCCGTCAGCCACGATAGACGTTCACGCTGGCTGATTTATCTTATGACCCACTATGAACGACACTGGCTCTAAATCTTAAAAAGAAACGCAGGAAATTAACATATATTTACGCTAGCATATGTACTTTAAAGCGGAGAGGTAGTGATGCTGAAGCAGGTGTTCCTATGATCATGCCAGTGTTATTGTAGGTCTAAATGTCTTCCATTTTATCATCTTCGTCGATGCAGCATGTCTTTCGTACAACTCCCAACAGTTAGTCAACTCCGTATTCACCCCTTATTGAGCTGTATTATCTTACACACAAATTATCCTTCGTTTCTAGGTCTCTTGTAATTAAACGGTGACAATTCTTAACAAAGTTTAAGAATTTTCACCGGTTAATTACTAGAGACCCATTACTATTTACAAAATATTCGTTTAGGTATAGCTTGGACAATCGAATTATTGCCCTGATTATCAGCTACTCTACTCATCAAAAGGGCATTGCAATTTACTACAGTGAAAAGTGCTGACTCCAAGCATATTATACGAAGCGTTCCCTTAAAGTTTTAAAACGCGACTCGGCTTTCGATCCGGGAGTTGATTTGTTCTGGTTCACTTTTGATGGATTATGTTCAGACTTCGAGCCACGTAGATGCAGAATGTTAAAACGCGCCAAAGGAAATTAAAACTAACTTTTTGAAACAAACATTTCGTAACTGTTTTCGTATTTCTGGCAGGTTTGTAATTATGATTTATGTATCGTTGGCAGTTAATTAATTAATTGTAGGTACTAAGAGTACCTTATTTTGTAAATGTTTATTTGTTAGTTTATAAACATTCACAAATAATATAAAATAAAATAATATACTAGTAAGCTAAATGAGTTTAGATGATGAAGTTTTAGTAGTATTGATCGCTTACTTCAAAGATCCACTTTTGGATTGTGTACGGTAATGGGTTCAAAGTGGGCGTGCCAGAATAAGACAACTAAAATTAATAAGATTAAAATATGCAGATGAAAAAAACTCATTTACTATTTGAAGTATGTGAGCAGGCTCGAGAACTATGGAATCTTAGCTTTTACTATTAAAATGTACGTTAGAATGAGAATGAAATTATACCGACAAGGTTTTTTTAAAACCACAAAGCAGAAATAAGAATATTTAATCTCGAAATACTTGTGAAGAAAAAGAAAAATAATGAAAGAACCAACCAACTTAAGAATAATCCAACTCACGTTTTAGAATTACGCTGTTCGTAATTTGTCTCTGTTCGTTAGCTGCTCTAGCGTTATTCTCGCATTTTCTTAATGACTTTAACTTTCACGGAATTTGATTTTCACGATATTTTTTCGTACTATTCTTTCTACTATAAAAAAGTGGTGTTCATCTGCGTCATGCTGGGAACAGCACGACGACGGCGTAAAGGAACACTTCTTTTTTCAATCACTTTATTTGACGACGTTAAACTTCATAGGATAATATTTTCAACTATGGATAACTTAATTGGAATCTTATGCTCGCTAAAAGTAGAGCTCAATATATCGTTAATAATATTTTCACTCTGCTATGGAAGTAAGTGTCTGCGAAAGACCGAATTAATTGATATTCTCAATTCGATAAATAGTTTAATCCATTCTGGCCGCAAGTAAGTCTGCGTGTTTTAACACTCGGCAATAGTATAGCTTTCTAGCAGTAAAATATATTTTTTTAAATTAGATCAGTACCTGCAGAGTCCTTTAACAACTTTACAATTTTACCTCTTCAAAATAATAGATTAGAGTAATTTGCCTGTACAAGTGTACATACTACTAGTACCTACATAATTCTGATTCTAAGTAACTTTTATTACAGAGTACACGCTGCCATGGATGCTCATTACCGTGGCAGTGTTAGAAGTGGTGGGCGCAAGCGACAAGCGGCCGCGATTCGTCACAGAGCCGCCCGCGCGAATTTTGTGGCCCGCCACGCGTGGGGCACACGCGTTGTGTCGAGCGACAGGCCATCCGCCTCCGGATGTGCATTGGGTCACCGCTGAAGGACAACTGCTTACTACTATACCAGGATTGAGGTAAGATTTGGCTGTTATGTTTCTTCCTAGAAGATAACAAAATTTAGAATGTACAAAGACAACAGGAAATTAAAGGCACTCATACCTAAAAACGCTTTCTGGCATTGTTTCAAATGATTTCATTCTGATACAAAATTCTAAGAAGAAGATTAATATGATTCTTGTGCTGAATGTAACATTTTCGTAACCGAGTGCTACGGTTACTCGTAGCTAACGGCTCGTAGCCGCGTGCTACGGTTACTCGTAGCAAACGGCTCGTAGCCGCGTGCTACGGTTACGGTAAGAGACGCGAAGCTTGTTTCTGATTTAATTGGTTGATGGTTAAAAGCACTTAACCGAAGTATTAGTTTTCTTGTCAGATGGACATTTGACATTGCAATTTGCCTATTGCCAACCCACTAACAAACGAAAGCTATAAATCAATCGCAACTAAAATTGTCCTTATTGTATTCGTATTGCCAATTCACCGATTGACCAATTCGTTGCACATTGGACTATTACATTTTTAACACGCCAGAGCATTTTAGTCCGTATGACGACCGAAATGGTTTTCCATTAAAATTGTTCGACCCAAATTCCCAATTATTGCTGAATTCAGTGTTAGATGAATTGAAGGTAATACTAATGACATTACCGATAAATCCTATAAATTATTAACAGGGTGCTGCGAATGCCTCAAAATTACCATATGTATTAGTTCACCCAAAGTAGGTATATTATAATTACTTAAGTAACATTAATTTGTAATTGAAAATAAACTTGAAGTCTTTCTGTAATTTTCCGGTAATATTTACTCAGAATTTCTCGTTAGGATTACGAGGTCACCCGCAGCTTTTAATTAATCTTAAAGTAAATGTAGATGCATTTTTCCTCATAAAAACGTCCTAGTTGCATTATATACAAAATAGTATTTGTTGGGAAATCTAAATGACCTGAAGACAACGTAAAGACGTTTACTTAAATATCTACAATACATCGACGATACTTTATTTAAACGCTATTTTGTATCTAGTTTTACGGCACACTCTGTTCTCGGGAGGTTAGAACGACTGATCGTCTGATCGGTCTTTAGATTGCTTCGGGATTGGGTGTTAGTGGTACCTACAGGCGAAAGTCGGCGACGGCTCCATTAAATAAACTACTCTAACTTCACCTATATTTCACAAGAAAGCGATACCGGAGTGAGCAAGTTAATATTTACTGCGAGCACCCCAGGCGAATGCCTTCGCTACGCTTAGGAATACGCGTATTTACTAGTTGAATATTTGTTTTGAATTTGTCTTAGACATAAATTAGGAAACTCTGTAGTTTAGCTAACTGAGCAGTTAAAGGAAGTCAGGGAGGTGATGCATTGAATATCTGAAGTTGTTCCAGAACTGACTCTTTGGAACTTCTCCAGGAAAATATACATATATTCTTATATAAATAAAAATGCGTTACTTTACTTTTAGAATCCTTATCAATGCTTCTAAACTAATTAAGATACTTTTTTTCCCCACAGCAAAATATAAAAAAATACTGTTCTATTTAATTAAAAGTAAGTGAGCTGCGATGCTTTCGCAAAATAAAACATCCATCCCTAAAAGCTTATGACAAAGTTGTGTCAATTAATCTCGGTTGAAATTTCGCAAGAAAAATGTATCTACATTAAGCAAGCACCGGGTGTCCCAAAGTTTTTGCTTCCACAGTATCTAATGACTAATGGCAAGCGACTCGACGAGTTTTGTATTTTTAATAAGGCCTCGTGGAAGTGTGCCGGCGACTTCACAAACTTTACTGAAGAGACATTTAAAACATTGCAGTGAAAGTTCCTTATCATTTTACTCAATTCTTTATAGTTATTTTGAAAGTGCATTAAGACAACAGAGATTTAAATTGATTGGTGATTAACTATAATTATTGTTTTTTTTTAACCTAACATCATGAAATCATGCCTGTATTCGCCAAAGGGTTAGACAGAAGTGCCCCAAAAGTACATCCACATTTTGCAAGTCCCATATAAGCGAGCCCATTGCTATTTTTGAATGGCTCGTTAATCACTGAATTGACATTTAAGTTATTCCTTATTATAAAACTTATACTCCTTTTAGACATGAAGCCTGCCCGACTACATGGATCGCTCTATAAATATTCAGCAACGATCATATTGTTAACGAAATGGTACACAACATTATTGCTAAGCGTTCATCCATCACAATATATCTAACGTTCATTTTATGCCCATCTTATTGAGCAGTCCTATTAAACTAATCCAATACTCAATTAACGTTTTATGTGAAGGCTACTTTACCACAGTAACAACACAGACACAAAATGATGTGTGGGCTAACTAATTCGTAGTTTCCCTGCGGGTGCCAGTAATAAATTGGCTGAGTTTCCGATCGGAGTCCGTTAAGGGTAACTTGTGAGGCGAGGACGTGTGAGAGACCTACCTATGTGTTGAGTTGAAAACTTTGTCGATCTTCGATACACTTCCAAGGCACAATTACTAAAGTCTTCAGTGTTTGCTAACTTCACGCTATACCAAATTTCTTAACATGAGAATGTTGATGTAGTTGTCTAGATACGTGGAAATACTGACGCTAGTGAATAGAACACTTGGAACAGCATTAGTAACAGGTCTTATAACTCTTGTGATGCATTAGATAGATATATAGAATACATATGTATATACTTATTTATTTGTGCACTAGCATTTGTGCAGGATGGAAATTATTCCAGAACGTAACTACCGGGTTGAAATGACAGGTATCTTATATCTTAATCTAGTTCATGTACATATTGCACATTCCTGAATGCAATTTTTTTTCGAAATCGGTTCAGCCGTTTAGTCCTGAAAATTTAACAGAAAGACGGACACAGTTATTGTCGCATTTTTTATATTATTCACGAGGGACTCCTCCTGACTAATTTTTATGCATTCATAGTTTTTATGACCTCCTTACTGTTTTACTCACGTAAGTATTAGAGAAAGAATTCCGTTTGAGATGCTTGGAAACTTGTCGGTCAAACTCCGAAATAAATACATGAACAACACCGCAAACATAACTACGTAACAAACAATCTTTCTTGATATTTTGTTATTTTTCTGCCAGTTAAAATGTTATTTCCAACATTGTTGACGGCATACACGCAATAATTTACAAGCTAGCTCACTATTTCGACACTTGTTAGGAGTATGATGTGCTAAGTGTTACATTGCGACGGCTCGGGGGCAAGGAAAGTTCGCCCTACACGGAGCTCAGCGAAAGTAGCGACAAAGTATTGAATAAAACGGACCTTGCAATATGTTACAAGTTTAACTTATTGTGAGGGGTATGCAACTTTACCGTCTAATGGATTAAGTATGTTCTTTTTCATAAGTCGTATCGTATAAAGATGTTATAATTTTTTTTTTCTTTGCAGAGTTGCCTATTAGTACCTAATTGTAGTAAAAAACAATGTCAACATTTGGGTCCTGATTTTCATTTAGAAATGATTTTGGGTGGTAGGTATATAGAGGTATGAGGAACAGGGTGTAAAGTTCACTCATACTCTATAGAAAAGGGAGGATCCTCCGACCAGACGGGTGTTGTCTGGCGGGCAACTGTCCGTTGATTCATGTCGGGCCGTTGTATCTATGCTAGTTGCGCGGTAAACTCTGCTTGCGCGATGCAGGATTTGCGTGACGTCAGTATGACGCGTTGTTTGCATGTGGCGCTGTAGATACCGCTACAGGTATAGTTATAGGTAAAGAAGACTGTATCAAGAAAATAAAAGCTAATTTAATGGGCATACAATTCACCTTCAAAAATGTGAAGCAGGTATTCAAAAAATATATCAGAGCGCTCGCTGGTGAAACGGATTTAATCCTTAAAACAATTCCCATCGCAAATGAAATATTACATAGGGCACTTATTCTGTAGAAATGTAACAAGACGCTTGCTCGGCGTAACGTGCAAGTAACTCTCAATTGCCATACACTCCACTCCCGGCGACAGTAAAGTGAGCATGAAACAAACGATTATGGTGACAGTTGACTTATAGCGAGCGAGAGCGATAAATGGCCACGGCACGTTCTCACGCTACTATATTTTTTCAACGGTACCAAGCGCACTCGTTTCAAGTAACAATCTTATATCGTAGCAAGACTATTTGTTCAAAAGAAACCTTGGAAAAATACTTACTGTCGCTCCCTGGATGAATGAACTCATTTTAAGCTCCGTTAAACATTCGCCAGAGGTTGGTTTAGTATAAAGTATCAGTTAATACTTTAGGTGCCCGTCCCAATTGTTTGAACGCTAATGGAATCTATTGTTACTGAGCTGATAGTGGCTAGACAAGAGGGATCGCATTTAACGTGATTCGACATTCCATTATCGGCGTGATTATGTTTGGTCCCTTGACAACAGATGGGATATTACGTTATTCACGAAATATCAAGGTTTGTCCTCTGGCCGCATTAAAATCCACAAGAACAATAAAGTCTTTTTGATATAACACAATGTCGGGACAAAGTTTTCGCATACTTAGTGGGAGTAGCAAGTTGCCGTCGCCAAGTAGCGTATAACTGAGCTAAACCTACGTACAGCTCCTGCGAAGACATAAGGGTCGTTTTCTATATTCTGTTCGGGAAAATAAACGTAGTTTGGGTTAGTTGCGTATCACGTCCAACTCGTGTCAGCAGTAAGTAGTAACAAGGCGTTGTTTACTCGCGTCGTGTTGGAAACTTTGGACATCTCACCTGTGATCTTACTTTAAGGTTTATTCGTGAAGATAGTATTCGCGGTAACCAGACTTAAAATTACCGAATGAAACTTGTTGGGGAATAGGGAAACACCGCTAACGTGTTTTTCTTGTATCGTATTTTTCACACTGACATTAGCATTGGCTTTCGTAAGATTTTGACAGTTCAACAATATTTATTGCGTTTATTACGTTGTTCAGCAGACAAATTTTTCGAACATGCGGAGCAATGGTTTAGCAATATCTTTCCAAATGATTCGGAGTTTGTGGCATCCAACCTTTTCTAGTAATTATAAGATAATAGTATTAAATTCTGAGATAAACGCTAATACAAATTTAGAAGACAGAAAAGGAATTAGGGTCAGCTTATAAAAGCTTTTGTCATGACATAAATGTAAAGAGATACATACCTAGTTGTAAAGTGTCTTTATGTCGCATAAAGACACTCATGTATGTTACATAAAAAAGGGGAAATTTCATAAAAAAAAATTGCGTGATTCCCATTATGAAACGGCTATATTTGCTTAATTCAGCTTCATTCCGAGAAACATTGGTTTTTATATTAGACTAGCAGCGCCACACCGTTTTACCGGGAAATATTGGGATAAAAACCATGCCATGTCCTTTCCCAAGACTCAAACTATCTCTATAATACATTTCATCTAAATCGGTTCAGCGGTTTAAGCGTGAAGATGTAACAGACAGACAGACAGACACACTTTCGCATTTATAATACGCCAGCGGTGTTATTAAAAAAAAAGTTTTCAGAATTCCCACACCTTACCGCTTTCAACAATTTAAGCCTGGGAATAGATTTGTCACCGAATTATTTTTGGACTTTGACAATAAGACATCGCTAGGGCGTGAATTTGATGAAGCTAGTCAGTTCTGTACAGCAACATAATCAGCGCTTAGCGTTCCCACTACTGGGACACAGGCCTCCTCTCGGTGGGAGGGAGTGGGCCGTAATTCACCACGCGGGCCCAGCGGGTTCACGCGGGCCCAGCGGGTTGGTAGATGTCACATGTCTTCGAATTTTTGGTTCTAGTACATGCCGGTTTCCTCACGATGTTTTCCTTCACCGTTTTCAGAGCAATGGTGATTAAATAATTTACACAAAGAAAAGCGCTTGTCTGGGTTCGAACCTACGACTTCTCGTAAGTCGCGGCCGTTACCACTGGGCCACCACTGCTCACTGTCAGTTCTTTATCATTCCCTTATACATAGCCTCAGGTAATCCAAATATAATTCAACAATACATCCATGTTAACATTTTTCGTTTCCTTATACTATAACAGGTCAAATAAATTTAACGTAATGATTAAAACGCAACTTCCTTATAAGTCAATCCAAACCTATTTAGAAAAAAAAAACTACGCCAAAATAACCAAAACATTGGAGTAGAAAATTAGATTTCCATATCAATATGTTGGTAGACAAAGTTGTATAGGATGTTTGTGTCAGCAGAAAATTGGCAATGATCGAATATCGAAACGGCTGAAGATAACCTGTCAGGGAGAAGACGGCGCGATGATGGGAAAAGATTGAATATAATGGGACTCTTCATAGTTATTATGATATCGTAACCTGTGATACGTAATATTTTTTATGTAATGGCAATAGCATAATATTGAAACGTAAATAAAATCTAGGTACTATAAAAAGTTGAAAATAAAATTACGAAAATATCCCAAAGTAGGTGCCCCTAGTTAAACCAATCAAGAAGTCTTCCTTATAAAAAGTTCAAGTACTTGACTAATTAAGACACTGATAAGTTACATAAAAATCCCGTTTACGTGAATTGAAACGAGGAAAAATTACCGGTAGTATCTACACTCCCTATTTAAGGCTCCTACAAACAGGCGCGACACGACACGCGACACAAAGGCACCGCCACTCGCGCAACGAGCGGTGCCTTTGTATCACGCGCGATTATATCGCGTGTCGCGCCTGTTTGTAGGAGCCTTTATTTTCAACTTTTCAGAGTACCTACCTGGTGTTTATTTATGCGAGAGGTATTAAGTATTTAATGTAATAGAATTTATCGTATCTGATTTTAGCTTAGATTATTGTCACTTGATATTCGAAATTTGAATTTCTCAGCAGCAGCCTGGAGTCTGGATTTGTGCTCAGTTATTGCAATAGGCTCATCCCTAGGTCCTAAACATACCTTTTTTTTCTCAGGATGGGAAATCATCAAAATGACCCCTCCCGCTCTGGGTGGAGCGGAAGGGAGTGTCAGACTCTTACTGACTAAAACCCACCCGTGTTCCTTCCTTAGCCCTTTATATTCCGGGCCAGCGGTAACCCTTTCGGACAATCCCACTGACCGTCCTAAACATACCTAACTGGCGAAATGTGGTTATAGGTACTCTATATACAGCTCTGCTAACCCTTCGGGAAATATAGGCGTAATGGTATGTTTGTTTTTATTAATTATTCATTTTGTTTCATTGTAAAACATAAACAACAATATTGTTTTATGCAAAATGAGTCATCATTGAATATAATAGAATATACTAATTCAGTACTTAAGAGGTGTTAAATATAAATAGTTCCACATATTTTGCTCACTCATATCACTAAAGCAAAAAAATAAAAATAAAATATAAACAAACACACCGACCGTCCTCTTCCTCATTCCCTTCTCTTTTCTCGTCTCTATGGTAACACCATACGACAGATAAAATACTTAACTTTAATTAATATGATTGAGTCGCGCTTGTGAGCCGGTAAAGTAATTTGTTCTCGTACATTACCCTCGGTTTTACGGCCTATCGTTACAACGAGTCACAAATTAAGTTACTATGAAGTTTGCAACTCTCGTAAATGAAGTTACGGCAGATCCACTCAGAATACTGACAATCCTTGTGTGTTTTAAGGAATTATTTCAAACAGGCAGAGAGTATCTTTGACAGTTTGACTTATCATCTAAGTAATGAGTATAGAATTTTCCCACCAATTAACTGTAGTGTACTTACTAGTAGGTAAATACCTAACATTTTAAGTTATTATACATGAGAGATGGATCTTACAAAGAAAATTGGAAACTGCTATACCCCGCCCGTCGTGAGTAGTATTATTCCCCACCAATAAACTGTATTTTACTTACTAGTAGGTAAATGTATAACATTTTAAGTTATTATACATGAGAGATGGATCTTACAAAAAAAGTTGGAAACTGCTACGGGTCCGGCGTCCACCAGTCGGTGCAGCTGTTTTCAAACATCTCTATACAAAGCTAGTTTGGTTATATTTCTTGTCAAGCCGTTTTTTACTTAATCACGGATAAATTGAACAAATTCGAATGAAAGGCACACACAATGACAGACCATGTCCTGGATAAACACATTGGATACTTTTTACCACGTGCATGAAGAATTTCCACTAGGATTGAATGAAACAGCAGGCAATAGCCAGTAAAAGATAAATCTTTTCGCTATATTTTATCTCAATCTTAAAATTGTAATATGAAACCTTTTTGTTCGCTTTAGTAACGAACTCGTTCTAATTTCAAAGAAATATTTTTTTTTAGTTTCCAAATTACAAAAAAAATAAAAACAAATTCAGATCACAAGTACCTACTACAGCTTGTTTAAAAAGTTGCGAAAATAGCAGGCAAAAGGTTCAAGATTAACGACAGTTTAAGTAAAGCACGAAGTCAAAAAGTTCGTGTTTTATGAAATACCTGTATCACATCTTTACGGTAGGCGATTACCGTCATAACGTTCTTTTATACGAGCCAAGTTACATCGGAGTCGGCTGTTCCGGACCGATACGGCACCGGTTAAAGTTTTGTCGTGTCGTAAACGAGGCTATTACCTCGTGACAAATGAATCGAAATGAAATCTTATGATGACAGTAATTGCTTCAAGTTTTTTTGGAGAACGGAACTGAGAAATGCATAGGGGTTTGAGGTAGCGATGTCAAACTTGAAATATCGTAGGCACGTAAAGTGAAGTTCCTAAGTTAACTCATAACCATTTTCATTTCGCTCCTTTTAATGTCTCAAACTCGAAAAATTGGGTGAACGTATTTTATAAAGCTGAGGAAAAATTGGGTACCTATTCTTTCAACATGTGAAATCATAAATGAAAACTTTCTAATACTCACTATATTTTGTAACCCTTACAGCCAGTAAAGCCTTAATTTGCTAAGGATGCAAAGGTGCGGTCTGTCTATTTAACATTAAATCACAACTTACAACGCATAATCCTATATAAATGTAATTGATTCTGAAAGGGTGGAGACTTGAAGGCCAATTCTCGTAATTTAAAGCCTTCAAAAACTAGTCAAAGTCTCATCTCGGCGACAAACAAATGTCAAAAACTTTTTCAAATGTAGGGAAATTAAAGGTATTTTTGACAGATTGAGACTGACTCTTGAACATTCTTAAAATTAAAGAAATAAAGGCCTTACACCTAGCCTAGGCACCAGTCGCAGTATAATTAAAATCATTATGACCATTATGTTCTTGATCATTTGATTTTGATGTAAGTACTTGAGTGAGAAATAAATCATTATCTTATCTTACTTGTAGTATATTTTTTATCATTTCCCGAGCTATTGTTTGAATAACATAATTATTCCAAAATAAGGCAGAACTGCTTTCGATCGTATTGCCATCAGCAACCGTAATAATCGAATGTCAATCATCTTGGCAAATGCTTGAAGCGTATTACTCATGTCGTGAATTTTAGAATACATCATTGCTGATCGTGCAGAATGTGAGAGACACGCTGTGTGATGATATGTTACATACCTAAAGAAAATTTTGTGTGTTATTAAATTTACTTAAACATTGTGGTATTAGTTGTTTTTAATTACCTACGTATTTAAGAAACACTGTTCATGTCTTTGATAATTTACCTTGGACATAAGTTTTTGTTGGATACTATTACAAATATTAAATTACACAGTTTTTAAAACTAATTGTACAGAGGACAGTCCGCTCAATGATTAATAATGACGTCAAAACGTATTTTAATAGGTTGGTACTTGCACACTGCCACTTGCCACTGCTTTAAATATATTTTTAATTAAATCGTCTCTGTGTATCATGGCAGTCCATTTCCTTCAGTCAACTCCTAGCGGGAGCAATTACATTTTTTTTTTCCATTTTAATAATTAACAAACTTCCCCAACAGAATAACACTCTTTTGCTATCAATTTAACTAAACGAAATGTATTTTTTTCTATTGCTGAATGGGCCTTCTTTTGACCTCAAATACGCCTGATCGAAAACGATGGTCTGTCTGATGCAGAAATATTTTCTGCACTCTCACCATTTCTTGGGTTCGATGGATAGGGTATTTCTACAAGTTTAAATCAGTATTTTTTGTTATACATATTTTATAACAATTGTTAACTACTAAAGTCTGCAGTTAATAAGGTCCTGTCATACATTTTTTCCTCGACTTAGGAAAACCTTTTTTAGCAGTGGGATCCTGAGGACTTTAATATGATGATATATTCATTTCTACACATACATCTTATAGTGAAAAGCTGACCCTGCATGTATGTGTATAAATATATACGATTTTAATGAATAATCTTTTTTTCCCACAAGGCATGTGCTAAGCGATGGCAGACTAGTGGTTGGAGCAAGACGGTCACTGATGGACGCTGGTAGTGGCGCCGGCGCATTGCTGAGGTGCCGAGCATCGAATCGCGCAGGCACGGTACTCTCCAGACCTGTCATGTTACAACCTGGTGAGTTTAATAACGCAAATTTTATCAAACGGAGTTTGTATGACTGAATTATGATCACACAGACACCTGTCGAGCATGTAAATGTAACTACCCACTTACTGTCTACATACCTATGTAAGCAATCAAATAACCTCTTAATTTTTGAAAAACATGTAAGTTCACTTTAGTTAGATCGAGCTTCGCCTGCAGGTACTGTTAAATGGCTTAAACAGACGTGCTAGACAAACCGATTCATAAAATAAATATTAGTCCCACGTTGTAGATATCCTAACTGATTACAAATACACCCCATTTGCCACTACTTGTGTTTCTTTATTACCATAATTATAATACGAAATTAGCCGATTTCAACCTTAACAAAGGTTATTTATTCAAACAAAGAGATTTAAGCGAGGGTTTGGCCAAGTAAAACAAAATTTCTAATGAGTTAATAATTGCGAGCCCAAATATTTATTATGTTGATTATCGCTTCTACGTGCCTTTATAAGATATACATCTTCTGTCTCAATTTATTATACGGAGGCCATAATGGGAGTATAGAACCTGTAAACAACAGACTTCGTAATGGTAATAAACAGATGTACGGCAAGAGAGCAAAACAAATTACAACTTCGAGTCGAGTTGGACCAATTAACTTTCCGTTACAGCGAGGGAAATATGAAATAAAAAGAAAAACAGCCCACGGCTCCCGAGTTTTTTTTATACGGAAACTTTTAATTAAGGGATTAAAAATGACATTAGAGTGAGTTCGCAGCAACGTAACTTTCTCTTTGTTTCCGGAATATCCTGTCCCCTATCCTAGCTTTACGTAAATAGATAAGCAGGGAGTTCTGCTTTTATTTTCTATTAATTTTCGGTTAAATCTTACCTCCCTTCCCCTGAGGATCAAAGAAAGAAAAATAATCTACAAACTTAGTTTCGTAACACTCATTAAGAAAACGGAAAGTTGGTGGCACTTTCCAGGGACCTTAGAAACAAAAGTGGGTTATTTATCAACAAATTTAATTAATTATTAGTAATTATCTCTTTATTATGCTAACTTTGGTCTCAATTTAATGTTGGAGATAAAAAGTTACTTATAAGTAACATAATTTTGAAAAGTGGTAACCACGCTTTTGTGGCAAGTTTGACTCTAGAATATATATTCAAACTTATATTACAAATGAATATTATTTCAAGTTAAAAAAATATCAATTTTCTTTTAATGGCAAATAAGTTGATTTCAGAGTGACTAGCATTATTGAAAAAGTTATAAAAATGTTTGAAGTTGTAACGTAAATTGAACTTTATTTTGTAGGATTTAAAGTTATTTTTCCATAAACTCATATTTGTTTACATTTTTGGCAAATACACCGTGAATGCAGATTACATAAACTCAAGCCTTTTTTCCATCGGGGTCCAAACAGAACGCGTGGCTGCACTGCAACGAATCTGACATACTCCTTTTGCTTCATTTACGTTCATAAATCTGGTCATACACGTGTAGCGGTATCTACAACGCCACATACAAACAACGCGTCATACAGACGTCACGCAAATCCTGCATCGCGCAAGCAGAGTTTACCGCGCAACTACCATAGATACAACGGCCCGACATGAATCAACGGGCAGTTGCCCGCCAGACACAACACCCGTCTGGTCGGAGGATCCTCCCTTTTCTATGGAGGTTGAGTGAACTTTAAACTCTGTTCCTCATACCTCTATACTGGTGACCCCGAACATGAACGTCAGCGCAGCCTTCGTGCAAATACTTCAGCGTGACGTCACCATCATCACTCCCGCAAGCTTTAGCGGCGAGTCACCCAGCCAGCCAGCTTCCACGGCTTCAACGGGTATCCTGACCACCAGCATGCAGCGACCGCGCATACCTGGTCATCACCCTCAGCCTCATCAGCAACCTCGGCACAGCACACTGCACTTTCGGCCGGTCAACAAGTAGAGCTCAATTCCTCTCCTGGTCGACGCAGCAGCCAGCCACAACTCGGCGCTGTACTACATCCGACGTACTGGAGCATAACGCAGCGCCACCCCGACTCACTGGGGACATCTTCGCAGACAGTTCCGACTCACCGTGAACTATGCGGCAACCGGTTCCGACTCACTGGAATCTCAGTTGGCCTGGCAAGCATCGCAAGATACAAGATTCAGCCCACTATCGACCTCCGGTCTCCGGGGGGGAGTGATGTAGCGGTATCTACAACGCCACATACAAACAACGCGTCATACAGACGTGACGCAAATCCTGCATCGCGCAAGCAGAGTTTACCGCGCAACTACCATAGATACAACGGCCCGACATGAATCAACGGGCAGTTGCCCGCCAGACACAACACCCGTCTGGTCGGAGGATCCTCCCTTTTCTATGGAGGTTGAGTGAACTTTAAACTCTGTTCCTCATACCTCTATACACGCACGCCGCTTGCGGTTACTATCATATTTATGATTACTTAGGTTAAAAACTTGGCTAGAAATACACAAATATAAAGGAATATGAAAACTGATAACAACAGTGATTTTAATACACAAAGACCCAGTTATCAAAACTCATCTCGCAAGTCTAAAGTTATTGTGTGATCAATTTGTACTTAGATGTGTGCTTTAGACTACGAACGTATTAATTACAGTACTGTTAATTAATGTTACGAAACCACGCAACCACTAGATATGGTTGAAATCTCAACAAAACTTCAGTTTATTTAACGAACGAAGAGAAGCAACTACAAACTAAGTACTAATATACTATAAATTCATAACGTCCACTTTCTATTCCTGTTGCTTTTAGACCTTAATATTTGGTATTTTAAAAGATGAATATTTTTCACTCCAATTACTTCTTCCACCGAGGGACGAAGAAAGTTTTAATTAAAGATTGAGCGACATTACGTCCCTCATCTCGGAAAAATAACCTTGTTATAACGAAGCCGACGGTCTGTTATTGAAAATAATTTTGTTTCTGTAAGCCTAGCCTTCATATTTTACGTTGAATTGACTTTAACAAGTGAAGTATATTTAGACAATATGCCTATCTTTTTTTTGTTTTTGAAGCGGTATATAACCTTTTGTACACAAGGGATAGTTCTATTGTTCTATGACATATTATGTCGAATATTATAGCACATGAGCGATGGGTACTCTTAGAAGAATGAACAAAATTCGATTACTTGAACGGTTTGTTTCTCGTCATATTTTGAGGCACATCAATCAATTTAGACTGTCAGTTAAGACAACTCTGCAAACAAATGCTCAAGTGCGCTCGTTAACTCGATGAACTTCGTTAGGGAGCACCGATACAATACGAACACAGTGGAGATAATAATGGAAGTACCAATCCACGCTAACGAGTTCAACAATCGTCTATCGTAAGTGGTTGTAAGAACATCCCTTTCAAACTCATAAACTAGCTCTCAAGTTACAGATTTTACTTACCATATTTTAATATTTTCCCCTACAATGAAACTGACTACAAAGAGAAAATTGAAAGGCAACAAATGGGGGCGCAAGAGAAGCTTATTCTCATTCAAATGAGTTTCGAAGAAAGAATTCGACACTTTGATATTGTGATATTTACTTACTTACCTTGTTTCAGTAATGCAATGTTTTTCATTTCACTGATATGTTAATCTTACTTACTTACCTATAGAAACTTATGTATTTATTTATAATTATATACTTTATTTTACACCAGAAAACTCATAACAAAAAAAAACATAAAAGAAATTACATAACTTCCAAAACTTAGAACTTTTATCACTTAAAAATAAAAGTTCTATAAAGCTCTGGGCAAGCGGAAGGGAATGCGGGAAGATATTTTAGCTCATGACGACTGCATCAACTAACTTGTTTGGAGTTATTGAACTGTCGCGAATATTCGCGTGCCTTCCTAATCATTAAAACAATTGGCGCGTGCAGTTCCCGCGCGGGATTCGAGTCAGTGTTAACAGAGCTTAAAAGGGTAGGTAATAAAAATACCAGTCTGTTATCGCTCCACTGAGGGTAAAGGCCTCTTCCGATAAAGACAAGTCAAGACATAAAGATTGCTCAATTCGGATTGGCATTTTTAAAAGTGTGTCGCATGTTATTTAAGTTTGCACATCTATTTTTCTGTCCAATAATTCAATTTATTTCTTACTGAATACAAAAAGAAGTCGTAAAAGAATTACACAAAGGACGAAACCTAAGCACAGCTTGAAATTGACGGAGTCAAGCTTAAGATGGCTTCACAAACAAAGCCATGTCGGACGCAATTATTCCTTTATTTATTATTCCATCTCATTTTTGTTTCGTTATTTCTTTTGACAAGTTATGAAAGTCTGAAGTTACGCATTATTAAAACGAATGGAAACTTTTATAATATAACAAAGCAAATTAAATAAAAAATATCTTTTTTCTTTTTCTCTAGATAAATAAGTGCAATATACGTTAGTAGTAGGCGAAATACTGAGAGATGAGAATGAACAATTTTGATCCATTTTTCTTTGATTTAAAGTAGACCCCAATCTGGACATAAATAAAAGAACATTTTTAATATTCCAAAGTAAAAGTATTGTGACTGCGAAGTCCATTTTTGTGTTCATTCCTTTACTACTTTGGAGTTACAAAGTTTCGTAGTAAATATGTAGTCCATTACTACGGCGTATTTTTGTTTGGATAAGTCTACGTTTCGTAAAGAGGCACGGTTATTTTATTTTGCCGAAACAAACAAACTTTACCGCTTTGTTTAATACACCGGGGATTATTGAATTAGAGACGTTGGTTACTTCATCTTAGTTACTCCAAAAAGAAATATGATTATCATGATGACTTGTTTGTGTAGTGGAGGACAGTGTCCTGTCCCACACTGCTCGTCAGCTGACTCCAGCCAAGATCGGTGGTTCCGTGGTACTGCGATGTGAACTGTCACCACAAGTCGGCTTAGTGGACATCACGTGGCTGCAAGATGGATTGCCACTGTCATCAGGATATCTGAGTGGTGGTAAGATAAAATAGATTATTGCAGACTTTAATAAAGGCGGAGGTTCTTTAAAAAACTTTTTGAAAAGAGTTGCTACAGTTGCACAAGCTTTGTTCTACATTCCAAATGAAAACAAGTTTTGCAAAAATGCGACTGATATTAAAAATATGTTTGCCGCGCCATCACTCCGTTTTTCATGTCCCGTTGAAACTATAACTATAATATAGTAGATGGTTACTTTCTTCTAATGAATAACAAATCTACAAAGTTCCATGTTGTTTTAGAACCGCGTTGGGTGTCCGGAGGCAGTGGTCTCTTACTTGGCCTGGATCTGACTCAGGCGGACATACAGGCAGAATATTCATGCGTAGCACTGGACACTCCCAGCCCGCCTTTGAAACTCACTACAGATGGTCAGTGTTAATATATGTAGCTTTATGCATTTAGAATGTTTTGAAATTTAGTCTGCAGAAATTGGTGGGGCCGGGTTTACTGTTCAAAAACAAACATACCTAGGTACACAAGGATATTATTTAACAATCTCCTAGAACAAGTGTTTGAATTTCCTTTGAAGCATCTGTTTCATATCAGTTTGGTGTCCCCAGTAAACGTTCTGCAAATACACGATGATAATAACAAAATGTGTCGTTAATTTACACCTGTTCAAAGTTTCTTTTTTCTCGTGTAGACAGTAGCTGGCTGGAAAATATAGAATTAAATTCGGTGGAAGCTCGCGCTCTGGACACTGTTGTACTACCGTGCATTCTACGACATATCACAGGGCATGCTGTAAGGTAAGTTTTAGTTCTAATGTTTTTATGAGCATCATTGAGCTGGTGATGTTTTTAAATTAATTCAAGAGTCTGTTTCATAAACGCCGGATTACATAAATCATAACATCACGTAAAAACATAACATTATAAAAAAAAAAAACATTAAAACAAACATTACATAAAACATAACATCAAGCCCATAATTCGCGACGGGTTGGGCAGAGGTGTACTTGTAGTAATCTATATCTATACTATACTAGTCTATACTAATATTATAAAGAGGTAAATTTTGTTTGTTTGTAAGTTTGTATGTAGGGGGTAATCTCCGGAACTACCAGTCGGATTTGAAAAATTCTTTTTGCATTAGATAGCCCAATTCTTAATGAAGGTTATAGGCTATTTAACATTACGCTACAAGCCTAAGGAGTTGAGCAGAAGTAAAAAAATCAGAAAGAACGCTAAGCTCAAACGAAGTAGTAGCACGAGCGAGAGATGGGATGCGATGCGATTGGACTGGGCCGGAATTTCACGCGGACGAAGTCGTGGGCAGAAACTAGTATAATATAAAGCACAAGCACAAAGTTTCTTAATCTAGTTATTGGGTGCCGTACCGCTCTGCTAGATAGGTCAATTATTCACCTTGATTGTAGTTTGTAGATGTAGAGACGCCAGAAGGCCAATTCTCGTAATTTAAAACGTTCAAAATCTAGTCGCAGTCTCATCTCAGCGACAAAGAAATGTCAAAAACTTGTCAAAATGTAAGGAAATTTTAAGTATTTTTTGACAGATTGAGACTGAGATCAGACTGTGAACGTTGTTAAAATTAGTAGAATTGCCCCTCAGAACATCAAGCTACCCGAAATTGTCAAATTTTCCCAATCAACTTTGAACCTTACACTTCAGCAATAAAGTTGAAAATCTATTAAAGAAATTTCATAGATTGTGGTAGCTTGTTGTGCTTTTTTTTTATTCAGGATGGGAAATCATCAAATGACCCCTCCCGCTCTGGGTGGAGCGGAAGGGTGTGTCAGGCTCTTACTTACCAAAACCCACCCGTGTTCCTTCCTTAGCCCTTTATGTTCCGGGCCAGTGGTAACCCTTCGGACAATCCCGCTGACCCGGCAGGCTTCGGCCCTAACGGGCCCCTTCAATTGATGCTGACATCTCTTAGAGGCGCGCGAACACGTACGCGCCGTCCAGCATGGGCCTGGTCCTGATCGGACGGTGAGCTACCCATTACTCTCCGCTCTCTGGCCCGCACCTACGGTGGCTGGGAGTCGTCGCGTGGCTCCCAACGCCTGGAGCGTCTCCCGCGGCTGCTGGGACGGGAGGCTCTCTCCCTCAGCTATTTCGCCGCCTTCTTCGCTAGCATGACTGCTTCGCAAAAGGGGCGACTGCCTCCCACTCCATTTCGCTCCGGACCATGGCTTGAACCAGGGCCGGACGGGAGAGGTCGCCGCCGATCGCCTCTACGAGGACACGGCGGTGCTCCGCTCAAGCTGGGCAGACCTCCTCCATATGCTCCACCGTGTCCTCCGGGCGATCCTGGCAATGGAGACACGTGGGCGTTTCCTCCCGCTTGATGATGTGCAGGAACCTCCCAAAACATTCGTGTCCGGTGAGGACCTGCGTCAAGCGGTAGGTGAGGGCGCCGTGACGCCTCTCTAGCTTGATATGCTGGCGTCTGTACTATTTTAGGTAGTACACCTACAAACTCCGGATTAGTCCCGATTAAATTAGCTGGCAGATAATTTCATATAATTTTTGGTCCATTTTTTAAGTATTTCGTAGGTAGTGCTTATCTGGAATCTGAAACAGGCCTTAAGAATTACAGCTACATTTTTGACTTAACATTGTTCTATCGTTCAATCAAAGACTTAGATTACATTATGGCAAAATTAAATCATCAGTTGGCAGCGGCAGGAAGCGTCCGGCACCTGGGCAGCAGTCTCAGGAGAAGGGACGGTTCGGGGCGGCTCGCTTGTCATCTCATCTGCGCGGGGGCACCACGCGTCAAGATACGCTTGCTCGTCCAATCCGGAGTCACCGTCAAGAGTGCTTGTGAAGCTCGTCGTGTATGAACCGCTGTCTGTTACTGTGGCACCGAATCCTTTGGTAAGTTTAGAAATTTTTATTTATGTTGTTAGTGACCAACACAGGCTTCATGACATTGCTTTTTCAATTGCCATAATCACGCTTAGCACCATACAAGTCAATTTCAGTGCACCTACTACGATGGCTCCGAAACCAAAGTGCAAGTATGCAAAAAAAAAATGAATAAAAGTCCTACTGCTTACGCGGTTCATTTGTTTTTTGTTTTCTGGATGAATGCAAAGAAGACCCAAAGGCGCCATCACCACGAGCGAAAGAATGGCAGCTCTAGTCTCGCCATGCAAACAAATTCAATAGAAACTCTATGAATCAATCTCCACATGGCGATATCTTCGCGATGATAATTTGATGGCACCGCAAGACTATCGCTGCGATTTTCTTGCCCGTGGAGATGACGGCTAACAAAAAGCCATCTTCTATCCAACTGCACTCCATCTCTTTCACAATATATCCCTTTTGTAGATGATAGGCACAGGCGGTTCCGGGCATCTGAACTGCTCAGTAGTGGGGGGGCGTGGTGGCGGCATCACTCTAAGCTGGCAGCACGAAGGCCGCCCGCTGCACGCGCCGCAGTCCCGGCTGGCACTCGGACCAGTTCGGTCGCATCACTCTGGCCTCTACCAGTGCACCGCTCACGACCATTCTGACTCCGCTGTAGCTGGTGCCGAGTTAGTTATTGCTGGTAACAATAGCATATACTTTTTGACGCAGAAGGTAGCTAAAGCTGTACCAGTTACAAAAGCACTGTTACAATAACATACTTTGTCTGTCTGGAGATCATGGATGCACTAGTGTTCTACTAACAGCTTTGCGCTTTTCTTTGCCAACGATCAACCTTTCAAAAAGGCATATATGTATATACTACTCGTTGTTTAAATTTTTTGTTCTGTTAGAGTAATTTGTTTCAAGGTCATTATAGTTAAATGCCTTGGCTACCTTGCTGTGACATTTAAACTACACAACCTGTGCAACCGTTTATCTTTAATCCGGTTTTCAGACAGGCCGCCACGGCTGGTGTCGACGTTCAGCGGAGCGGTCACCAGGATAGGACAGAGTATAGTCATAAGGTGCGCAGCCACGGGAGTTCCATCGCCTCGTATACTATGGACTTTAGACGACAGACCACTGCCGGCTGCTCCTGACAAGTAAGTCCGTAGTTTCATGATCAATATAAATTAATATTCTGCTCCATATCGGAATTTTTAGGGTAGGTTGAAACTTCTTTCATATAATCCGCACGAATAGAAAAATATCAGCCAGCCAAGCCCATGTCCGCACGGGCGCGTTTTTTTCCCGCGGCGATTTTTTTCGCCCACTGAATTTGCAACGCTCTGCTTAGCGCCAAGAGTTAAACATCCAACAGTATGTTTTTTTGACGCGCTGGGATGCGCTCTGTTGGATTCTGGATGCTCAGCTAAACGCGACATTTTTACGTCCTTGCTTACCTAGGTGTGCTTAAGGTGTTAAGTGAAGCGGACTGCCCTAATAGTGTATCACAAGCACTTTTTACAACTACGGTCTTTTTAAAATTGTACGTCTTACAGGTACAGTGTTAATACAAGAGCAGAAGCAGTACCAGGAAGCGAGGAAGGAACTATAGTATCAACTCTTAGTGTGACGATTAGGACTGCGGACGAAGGTGGCAGATACGGTTGCAATGCCACAAATTCACAAGGCTCTCATGCACATCAAGCAAGACTGAATGTTTATGGTAGGTCTTACTTTCTTAGTCATCTATTCTTGTATAGAATATTGGTGATGGAGAGTGAAATTTAACGTTTTTTACACAGGTCCTCCAAATATCAGATATTTACCAGCGTTACATGTTAAGACTGACACGGATGTGACAATACACTGCCCATATTCGGGATATCCCATAAAGTAAGTAAAAGAAACGATTAGTGTAGGTACCTCAATCCCATTCCGCTCTTCTAGAATTTGCAACAATATTAGATTTTGTAGATCTCTTCTATTAGATTTAGTACTCGCTTTACACTTTAGTACGCACTCGATCATGGTTTTTGACAAGCTTTATTTTTTTCGAAAATGACCCACATACATTTTCAGAGAAGTAGTATGGAAGCGAGAAGACGGCTCGTTAGTAGAAAGCATATTGGAATCAAGTGACGAACGAGGAGTTTTAAGACTGAATTCAGTAAGAAGTGCAGCAGCTGGAACTTACACATGTGAAGTGAGAGCTGAAAGTGGGGAGCTTGCAAGAAGAACAGTACGACTTGACGTACATAGTAAGGGCTTTACTTACTTACCTTTTTTTTGAGGATGGGAAATCGTCACATGACCCCTCCCGCTCTGGGTGAAGTGGAAGGGAGTGTCAGACTCTTACTGACTAAAACCCACACGTGTTCCTTCCTTAGCCTTTTATGTGCCGGGCCAGCGGCAACCCTTTCGGACAATCCTGCTGACCCGGCAATTACTTACTTACCTGAAGTATTCCAATTTTCTAGCAACATTTAAACGTTCAGGTTATTCTTAACAGAGCCACCGAAAATAGCACCGTTCCAATTTCCCGAGGAACTCGAAGTGGGCGGCAGCACTCAAGCTACCTGCAGTTTGATATCTGGAGATAAACCGATACAGTTCACGTGGCATAAGGATAATTTGCCGATTCCTTCTACACTCAAAGTAAGTACCTAGGGGATTTTTTTTTAAGTTGCCTGATTTTACACAACTTCAGACAAAATCTTTTTATACTATTTTGACAAAAAATAAAATTCGCAAATTACTTACCTACCTTGGTATAAAGACTATTGTGAGCAGAAAAAAAATCGCCAAGTTTGTTTTTTTTTTAAAAAAGAAAGTAAGAAAAATATCGAAACGGTTTGTTACCAGGTCGAACAGAAAAATATGGACTTTTTTTCTCTCCTGATCATTCAAGACCTAACTTCGGCTCACAGCGGCGAGTACACTTGCAGAGCTACAAACGACTTTGGAACAGTTAGCCATAGCGCTTCGCTGATTGTCAAAGGTATTTACTGTCTTACCTCTAAGTTTACTCTGCCTTGTAACATACATGCCCTAATTTTCCGATAGTTCTCCACTGAACTTGATTTTGGATGTATTTGGAATAGAAATATTTCATCGACGTTGTTTTATGGGATTAAATTATTTGACTTAGGTTCTTTCAGGGTAGTGCCATCTAGTTTTTACGATTGATCCCTACATTATAAAAGCACATTTCTTGTAACAGAGACTTTTGAAGTATTTCATTGAATCCCACGAGTTAGCCACTTTTGCGGCCATTGCAGCTTTTATTTTAAAGTAAATTATTTGCATATGTAATTTTCATAAATAATACATTTCTATTGTCTTTATGTTGCTCATTCATATATAATAATAGCAACAGGCCAGAAAAACAGTTAAATGAAGAAAAAACAATTTTATCATATTCCAACTTATCGTAACTTTTTTTGATAGAGAGGTCAGAGGTCTTTCTTCTTTCAAACCATGATTTGAAACCAAACTTTATTAGTCAGATTTTAAAGCAGATTCATTTCTTAATTTTTCTTATCTTCTTCTTTTTTCTTCTGTACTGTTAAGAGGGCCAGCGTAACATATAAAGCAGTCTCTCCGCACAGAATCGCCGACATGGGTGTGGCGAGCTCAGAACACATCGGTTTCGGCGGGGGCTGCACTACTTCTGCCCTGCTCAGCTAAGGGTCAACCCACGCCTAGGATATCATGGGAGTATTCTACAGGTAAGGGTATTCAACTGCATAGTATAAGATTTAGCTTTTTGTTCCTAATATTTAGATTTGGACTCAAGAATAAATAGTCACCTGAGAAAGTCAATTACTGTTTTTATCATCTTGGTATTGATTTGCAGATTGTATTAAGATTGTAAGAAGTATTTTATTTAAATAAATTGTGCAGACTTTCAAACCACAATGTATCTGAATGAAACTCGAAAATGGCCAGTGCAAAAAAGTTTCTGATACGAAAAGTGCTATATCAACCTCCTCCGAGGTTACTATCGTTATAGGTACCTTCGACCATGCTCTAACGGGTGTAAAAAGACGCTTCATGTATCCGAAAGTCACTGGTTCTTCCCGTTATTGTGGTAATTTTTTGTACTGAACTATACCTCGGAACCTTATGGTTACGGAGACATTGAAGGTCAAAGTTCCATCGATTTTTCACACAATTTTAAGAAACAAGTTTTAAATGTAACTTAACTTTAAATGCCCCCACGACCCCGTACCGTTGCTTGCACCCAAATACAATATTTTGCGTAGGTACGTTACATTGAGAGCTACTGAAAACAGCGATTTTTTTTAACCAAAAATAAAAGTTGTATCCCCGCAATTATTTTTGTGCAATGTTACTTAGTTTGATGTACAGAATGCGTAGTTAATGGCTATATGACAGAGTCACATCAAAGTAAGGTTTTTTCAGGGTATGCAATAAAACATCAATTCTACCGAACGTTCAACAAGCCTAGGCACCCCTGCTAAATCTATTCAGCAATTCTATTAGGAATTAATTATCTTTTATATACAGATTCGCCACCGACGTCATTCCATTACAGAGGAGCTTATCACGCCATTATTTGTAATTTCATGAATATGGAAAACTGAATTATGTAGGCAGCCTGTAATCGGATTTCTGTGGTAGCGTAATTTCAGGTATTGACATTTCCAATATTGCGTTTTGATTAATTTTAATAGAAAATAAAATGTCAGGAGTAACAGTAGATAATTTTATATTAATATGGAATTGGAATCTTCTTCTTTTTTACTAAAGCAACGCCCTTTAGAACAGTACGGTTTTTTCACACATGTAGGATCGTGTTCTAGAAGTGGCTTCATTATACTGTGTGACGCAGGATCTTATTCTGCCAAAGAATTTCCTGCAAGTTAAGCAGTGACCACATGGGCGTCATGGTACCACTAAATTAATGGGGGATAAAAAAGCTATAAGCGTTATTTTCTTCACTTAACATACTTCCAGAAAGATTCCTTACTTGAAAGTACCTATTGTACGAACAGATGGGGACAACTGGCGTCACGTTCTATGGGGTCAGTCAGAGGCGACGGACACCAGCGGGGGCTCCATATTGATAGACGGCACTGTGTGGCTACGAGCCGCCAGTCCGGAACACGAGGGCTGGTACCGATGTACAGCACGCGTGCAGCATTCCTTCTTGCATCACTCGTTTTATCTCGATGTTAGAGGTAAGCTAGCTCTAACAAAAATAAAATATTGTTAAAGAAAATTAACTACCTACCAACTTAAATTGTCCGTATATTCAAATCACAACTGTCTATCTTTTGCAGTTGTATGAAATGTCTATGACACGGCAAATAGGGATAGGACGTCAATTTTCTTAACAATTCATTTCCTTATAACCCAAACGTAGATTCAACATAGATTATAATATAGATTAAATATAGATTATATAGACTTTGGCTAGTTATGTTCAAATTTTTTATTTTCCTTTTAATAAAATCAACAGTTCAGCGTTTAATCTGTTTTTATTTTGGATAGTTAGGTATCCACGAATGCTTGCTTGACTATTTCTGGATTAAAACAGCTTTTTGTACATTGTAAAATTTTATTTTGTAATGTTTTTGGACTGAATAAAAATCAAAGCATCATTTACATTGAATCCCAATCGTTTTTAATACTTTTTTACCCATTTGACTTGTTTAACCTATACCTAACTAGGTCCCATTTTTCCTCTACGTTATTCAATACTCAATACCTTATTTGCATTCCGCAATGTATACTTAGGTAGTAAAATAAAAAATAAAATATTGAAAAAAATAGCTGATCTGTCAATTATGTCTTCTGAACTACGAATAAAAAGTTTTTCGTATTACTTATAAGGTCTAAATTTAAATTGTACCACATAACAGAACCGCCAAGACTGAGCAGAAGTGGTAGTGGTGAGACTCGGTGGGTGGTAAGAGGAACTACCGCCAGACTTTCGTGCACCGTCAGAGGGGAACCAGAGATCCACGTGCATTGGACGCATGACTCCAGGCCCTTGTCGTTACAGTAAGTGTTTACTTACATACATTCATAAACTCACGCTTATTCCCATGCTTGTAGGTAGACACTACAGAACGCCACCTGCTACGATTCTTACATACTTACTCCTTTTGCTTCGTTTACTTTTAAATATGATCCTACATGCACGCCGGTTGCGAGTACTAGGCACCTGAGCTATCTGAAGATCTTTAACAGTAAGTAAATTGAGGTTATTTTGAGCATTTTCATAATGGATTGAAACCGCAGCAAGCCTTTCTGAACTTTTTGGATTGATAGAAGAAAAAAGTGCGGTTGGGTGTTGAAAATAACGGTGATAAACTAAAATACCTGGCAGTGGAAGCTCAAAAAGTAACTAAATTAAATTCACACACAAATAAATAAAAAAAAAGGGTTTTCTAATCCTTCAGTTTCTCCCGTTTCGCGTTGTCGTGCGAGATGGGAGAGCTATTGGTAAACTACTGGTATGACACCCATAGTTTAAACTAACTGGAAGCTTAACTGAAGTTCAGACAATTGACTAAAGTCCCCGTCACGAGGAGCTATAAATTTTGTAAATAAAGAACTTCTACGAAGTTACGTAGCGACGATTCAATCAACAACAAATAATCCAAATTCAATCAACTCAAAGTGACATATGTGTAATATGAAACTAACGAGCAATTTCACTTGGTCGGGTTATATTCTAGCGATATAAATCACTGTCGTCTAATGTTTGGTGGTATTGGACTCATGGAATTTTTTTTTTCATTTGGCCGACATTTTGAAGTAAGTTATGCTAACGCTATCAATGCTGCAGTATGCAGATGCAAAATGATCGGAATCGTCTGACGACAGTAAATTAGATGTGTGTGTTAACATAATTATATCCCTATATAAAAATAAAAATCATTACAAAACTGTTTTTTTTTATTTGGGCCAAAGGTTGCAAACCCCTGAATGCGTGTTTACAAATTTTATAACTTCTCGTGACGGGGACTTTACAAGCGTGTTGATAGTGTCATTTGCTGTACATTTTCAATCAAAACTTGCAATTTATTTGATTGATTAAAGTTATGAGAATCTCACAACTTTATCATTTTGCCTGAAGACTTGACAATTTAATTTCCTGTTTTGATATTGAATTCTGATAACGCGTTAATGGTACGCGGTACACCGATCAATTTATAAGTGTATTTCAATGCCTGTCTCGGAAAATATTGAATAATATTTTAAAAGTTTATATAAATACAGAATTTTAAAAAATGCGTTAACATTGAATAAATGTTTGTTGTTGTCGAGTTATCGCCCGCGTTTTCATCTCCGAACAAAAATTCAATCAACTTTTTTTTCTGATAGTGGCTCCGGTGGAGTTGAAAACAGGGAGACAAGTGCTGGGGCGATGACGTCAGAGGTGACAATACCTCACGCTGGACCAGAACACGCTGGGGAATACCGATGTCTGGCACGAAATCTGTATGGCAGTGACGAGCTGGTTTACCGACTGTTCGTTAAAGGTAATATTTTCTCAGTTTTTCTTCGTTTAAATGGTTAAACCCGATTAGAGTGAGGAGTTAATCATTAACCTCTCGAGTGCTGAAAAGCCACACGTCCCGATCTGATCGTTCTGTAAACTTAATTTTTGTCGTTTTAGTACTATTTACATAGCTAAGTACGTAATACTTCATCTGAAAACTGAAAATGACAAGGACAGCATTCGACTGGGATAAATTTTATTTATATCCCAACTGGCAACTAACATTATTTTGTTGAACTATTTTGAAATAACGCTGCTTAATTATTACTTTACGCAATTACCCGATTGATTCTAATAATCTTATATTATGTAGGTACATAGATTAACTCACGTATCTATACAAATAAATAAAATTGAACAATAGGGATGTTGCCTGGGTAAAAATAAATCGATTCGATTTAGTCCCTCAGTAAGATTATTAAAAAATATTGAACACGTATTTTTTGTTTTATCAATTAGATAAAAAATTACAAAGATATATCACATCAAAGTTCAGGAGTGGGGGGCTTTGACGTAATAACGTGCTAAAATTTGTAGCACGGCGTGACGTCATACGAAATTTCCAAGCGCTGTATCTTCGTAATTTTTTGTTTGCCAGACAAAAGAAAAAATACGTATACAATATTTTTTAGTAATCTAACTGATGGACTAAATATATTTTCTTAGTCAACTACCCTATTGTTCCGAACTAAAACGCGTGTAAAAAATACGAAAAGTCCTTTGGAAATTCGAGTTTTCTGAAAAAAAGCACTCCATTAAATCAATTAAAAATAAAGTTTATGTAACACTCCGAGCTTAGTCATTACTGACTTTGTTTTGAGGATTTTACACTTCTTTTATTACTTATTTACACCCAAAGTTACGTTAAAATTAGCAAGAAAAACGAATCTTTGTTGGCTCTTAATTTTTTAATGGCTTTTTATTTTACTTTTTTAATAATTAAAAAAGACGATATCATATTTAACTTTGGATGTACTACAATGTCAAACCCTCTCGAATATCGACTAAAAATATCGACTAGTGGCACCTTGAATGGTTTGTCTGTCTGTCTGTTTATTTCTGCTAATATCTGAAACGGCTGGACCGATTTTGGCGGGACTTTCACTGGCAGATAGCTGAAGTTATGCGGAGTAAATTAGGGTTGCGTGCAAAAAAAAGACCCATGAAATCCAATTTGTTTTCCGACATGCACGCGAACGAAGTCGTGGTCACAGCTAGTAAATACAAATAAAACTAGTCTGAAACAAAAAAATATGAGAATAAATGTGTGTAGATATATTAAATATGTTCACGTTAGAGGTAAAATAAAATAAAAGAGAAGTGTTGCAGTGGTGTTGTCGCGTCAACAATGAGGATAGAATAGAGCTCTGGAAAATGCAAGCGCCCCTATGTATATCTATGAACAAAACAAGTCTGGACTATTTGTTTCGTCTAAAAACTAAATCTAGATACCAGTATGTAGTAGTGAACAGTAAATATTAGTAAGGGGAGCATGTACGGACGGTTATATATGCTGCAGTGAAACCATAGATTTAGGAATAATTAACAAGAAAATGGTTATATAGGTTGGATTACTCATTCAATACACTAGGATTTTACGATATAAAATATTACAACCACTGGAACCTACTTGGAAGTAATTAAAAACGTTTTACCCACGACCAATTAATACGATAGTTGTTCATGGTTTCTTGAGTTTATTTACTTACATATATACAAAGTTGATACGACAGAGGGGCTTTTCTTTAAACTGCCTATACTAGATACCATTTTCAAGCTCTGTACCAAAAATCAATTAAATAGGAGCAGTAGTTTAGTCACAAATGATTTTTGAAGTTTTTGCTACGTTTGAACACGATGTATATTTCCTAACAGCTGATTATCTCATACGCATAGGTCATGCACCTTAAAACGATAATCTGAGTATAAGATACATTGTTGCCGCACAAGTACAACCAAATATTTCACGAAGCAATAAATACACACACACTTGCACTTTCACTATGAGAGTGACAATCATAGCAAAACCCCCGCGCCTTTTTCCCGCGCGTAAAAGGAATAGAAATAGGTCAGTATGTTGCTATTGCATTCTAGATCCTTGGGAATTTGCTAAAAAACTTTCTTTCAGTGGACAGTGCGCAAGCGTCATCCACTCGGGACGTACGTTACGTAATACGGGAGCCCCCCGCCGCCGCGCCTTTATGTTTTGTCGAACTCGCTGACAATAATTGTGATTTTGTTTTGTTATTGTGATAGACACTAAATAAGTTTAACTTGGGAATATTATTATTTAGTGTTAGTGTTTTTTTGTGTTTGACTGTTTTTATTGTGATAGGATACGTAATTAAACGTTGGTTGTGTGTGTGTGTAATCATTAAAGTGTTCAGCAATGCCTCGTGTAACTTACACGGCGTCAGAATACACTTACATGATTTTAATTTACGGTGAATGCCGTGGAAACGCAGATTTAGCTCTGCGAACATACCGAGAAAGGTATGGTGACCGGCGCAATAGCCCTAGGAACGCCGCGCGCCGGCACCATACAATTGGCAGTACAAAGATTACGGGAATTAAAGTGCTTAGCGACGGACAGTGATTTAATAAATAACAATATTCTCCGTCGGTATAATTTGTGCATTAATATGAATCGAGGACACATCGAGAATTTAAAAATTTTGTGTTTTTGTGTGTGCGCGTACTTAACAACCAGCCGGGCGCGGACGGCGCGAGCGGTCTAAACCGCCCACCCCCCGCGCCCCCGCCAAGAGAGATAACACACACGCACACGCGCTCCTGCGCGACTTTGTTACCTAGGCATCTAACTAAGGTCAGTCAAATTTATTTATAAAGGGTGGTTGCGTTTCACTCTGACTTTAAGCTATTTAGTTTGTTTGAAAAAAAAAAAATCTCATTTTTGGCGCTTTCTATTTTTGTACTGTATCGAATTAATACTATACACGTATAGTATACGTAGTGTAATTTAATGCCCCTCTGTCATATCAACTCTGTATACTAAAAAGCAAATACTCGTAGGTAGGAATCGTGTTAATACACTGGTCAATGCCATCGAGATGCGATAATTTATTTTGGATAAATAGACGGTGTTTCCAAGCCAGATTCAGTGTCCAGGTTTTTTGTAGTTTAAGCGCAGTACAGAATGTTCAATAGACTCGTTTTCCAAAAAAGAAGTACGGTAGGTAGACACATATTTTTTTTTAAATATCAAGTGCTAGCTTCCGCCCGCGGCTTCGCCTGCGAGGTATGTCGATAAAAACTATCCTATGTCCTTCCCCAGGACGCAATCTATCTTTCTGTAAAATTTTATCGAAATCCGTTCAGTGGTTTAGGCGTGAAAAGGTAACATGCAGACGGACAGACAGACAGACAGAGTTACGTTCGAATTTATAATATTAATATTATAAATTCGAAAGTTCAATCCAAATCAAAAATAAATCCAAATCAGAAAAAAAGCAAAATACGCTTTGCATTACTCGTAAGTGTCAATTTGCCTTTGGACAAGCTTTTAAAGGTAACTCAATTAAGTTGTAAATACTAAACATACTACACAAATATTCAGTCGATTTCTGAAAAAAAAGGACAATACTATGTCTCGCTTTCACTATTTGAACTGTAGCGTCACTATTTGAACTGTAGCGTATTTACAACGCCACATGGGAACTACGCGTCATATTGACATCACGAAAAATCAATGCATTTCGCAAGCAGAGTTTAGGCTCCTTCAAGCAGGCGCGACACGACATAAAGGCACCGCAAGTCGCGCAACGAGCGGTGACTTGTGTCGCGCGCGATTCGCGTCGCGCGTCGCGCCTGTTTGCAGGTGCCGTTTATCGCGCGCGCAACTAGCATATATGCAACGGTCCGACATGAATCATCGGGCCCGCCAGAGACAACACCCGTCTGGTCAGAGGATCCTCCCTTTTCTGTGGAGTATGAGTGATCAAGTGATACACCCTGTTCTTCATATCTCTATGGAACTGTCACTGTTTACGTTGATTTCAGTGCAAAAAAGTGATTCATGATTTTACTCGATTTTTAACCTTTTCCATTAATGCTAGGGCTACCTACAGTTTTTTGGCCATATCTCCATAATTAACCTTTCGTTCGACCTCTTCGAACGTGGATCCACGCGATACATAATGGCTTTTTAATTGTTTATATAATTACGACATTTAACCAGCTAAGCTTAACACTTTCACTATCCGCGAAGCAGATACAATGGTTAAATAATCGCCATCAATCATAATGAGAACGCGGGAAAGGGTTAACACAGCTTCCACTTCGTATGGTGTGCACAATTCTACAACTACGGATCACATCCCCCTATTTAACATGTAAACAACATTTAAGTCAAACAATACTAGCTATGTACCTAGTGGTTGTTTCCGTGCTGTTGTACTGTGCCGTCCAGCGATCGTCATGTACTCGCGTCGAGGGCCATAAAGCGTAATGTGCGCCCGCGATAATACTGAATACGCGGCCCCACTGTACTGTTACATTGAACAAGGGAATTAGCGCAGAAGGATCATTTGATTCCGATGTGGTCGCTAAAGTGCAATAAAACTAAAATGAATAAAATGTACTAACATAATGTTGCCTTAGCTGGCACACATACCTCATGGTGAGAGGGAGTGGGCAGTAATCCACCACGCGGGCCCAGTGCGGGTTGGCAGATGTCACATGTTTTTGTTGTTTTTTTGTTCTAAGACTTCCCGGTTTCTTCGCGATGTTTTCGTTCCCCACTGGGCCACCACTTGCCCCAAATGAAAGTAAAATGTTCTTGTAGACTAGAAAATAAATATAAAGGAGGAGGATGGCAATTTATAATAACACATCTCTGACTTCCGATTTCTGAAAGCTTGTTCGATTTAAAATGTCGTTAAATGTCATGTGAATGGCTCTTTTTATTTATGCAACATAATAGGTTCAACACGCCAGGTGCATTATTTACGATCATTCACAACGGCTCAAGTTACGTTTAATAGAGGATTCACTTCTTCTTCTCCTTAGCGTATCGCCATATTTGCCATCGTGGTGAAAGGATTAGCCAATCGACAGAAATCGATTGCCCAGGGTGCGCCGGACGTACCAGAAGATCGAAGGGTACGTCGCTCGGGGAGGCTCCTTTCATGCATCGAAGATTTTGGTCGACTTTACAGAAACTGGGTGTTACTTGTTTTGCATCGTTAATCGCTACCCAGTCATGTGTGAAAGCGTGTGGAATGGGTATTCTGGCTTTATTTTCTGTTGGCGGCCTCTACCCTTACAAACATGTAATTTATGACATGTGATGTTTCGTTTATGGATATACATAGCGTTAATAAAATATTGCAAGTTTAAAATTGTCGTTTTCCGAGCGGAAAGAGTGTGATCAAATATTTAGTAACTTTATAATTTTTGATGGAATGTACAATTTATTACTGCGCTGGGATCCCAATCTTGTAAGAGAATCAAGTCAAGTCATGACGAAAAGTAGATTCTTTAAGTCTATGATGTCTTCTACATTTTCACTGATACAATTTTGGCGTAGAAAACGTCTACGCCAAAATTGTATCAGTGAAAAGACAAACTTATAAAATACACCATGGTCCTTAAAATGGCTTGCCATAATTGCCTATTCAATAAGAAATTATTAGCCGTAATTCGTCATTTCCCCCCGAATTCTTGAACAAAACTTTACCTTAAGATGTTTTAGAAAATCTTTGTCATTCCTTCGCTACAATACGCCTTTAAATGACAACATCATAAGGCTTACGTTTGAGAATGCGGCTGTAAATAGTTGGTATGTCAAATAGCACATGATCGAAAGACATGTCCCTAAAAAGCCTTTCTTTCACACAGAGCGTCCAAGCGTGCCAGAAGAGGTACGCGTCTCAGAAGTATGGTCGCGTAAAGCCCGCGTCACATGGCGCGTCGCGCGAGGTGCGCTCGTCTCGCACTACTCGCTGCAATACCGCGCCTTGACGCTCGACTTGTCGCACGCGCCGCTTGACGCTCCACTGCCCGCTCTGCTCGACAATTGGGACACGCAAGACGTCCTCAACATCACATTGGCTAATTCTGATCTACTGCATGTTGCGTAAGTTTTTCCTTTGTTATTTATGAATCTGTTCTTTATTAATATGTCGTTTTAAGTATGAAAGTAGGGTTTTGCGGCGTAGGTATTTGGTGGATTTTTCGTCATTGGTTTGAGACAGAAAAAAATGTCATGTAGTTTTAATACGGTTGAATGCATGGTGGATTTCTAAGATGAAATGGTTCAATAGCAACTGTCGGCAAAGTTGCAATTGTTAAAAACTCACTTCCTCATAAAAGCGTTGTGATATTTTAATAGGTAGTAGGCCTATTACAATATCACAATGCTCTTTTTATGCTTTTTTTTTGCTTTTATGCTGTAAAAGTAAAATAGGTTTACTTTGATAACGTTCTCTCTAGTCATTTTGTCAGCTCTTGATAAATGATGATGACTTTCAAATAAGACTGATTAATTAATTTGTTTTTATTACGGAGCCTATCGGTATTTATGAAGCAGCTGTACCCTCAATTATACCGATTTGATCTACAAACGTTGTGGTCACGAATTATCTATTCGGAGACATCGTGACGTGTTAGGGTAACTTTATTACTGTTTGATAGCTATTTTAGTTTAGAACTCAGCCTCGAACTTCTAGACTAAGTTAACTATTAAGTTTATATCAACTGGAGTTGATTGATACATCTCAGTAGATGTATCAATCCACTCTCTCACTTTATATGATGTCAAAATGAGTCAGTACTCATTTACGAAATCAGACCTTATACAGATAGGTATTAAAAATAATTGAAACTCAATTATTAAGGGATTCTCATATAATTCATAGCAAATAAAAAGTTAGGACTTCAAAAATATGCACGTTATTACTTTCCCTGGAATGTTGGTTTAATTTCAGCGTGTATTGAATTAGGTACATCCTGGAAAACTATATCTGAAAAATCAAGTTCATTTAGAAGGCTGCGGTGTACCGTGTAACAGTTGTTTTGGATTTAAAGTTTGATAGCTTTTAAGCCCCAGCACTGGAATTTTATAACCTTTTGTATAACTCGGTTACTCGGGAAAAAATCAAGTAGGTAGGTACTTACTTTGATAATTAGACCGCTCATTAAAATTTTCCAGAACCTACCTTTGATGTGAGTATTAGTTGATTTTAGCAACATCGTAATTATTATATGTTTACCGAGTTTCCAAAATACCTGGTTTATTATACTACTACAGTAACTTTTTCAGCCGTCTAGCAACGTTTACGTATTGATATAGGTGCAAGTGTGGGAAATTACAGGCAAATGAGACATTTCGAGATCCCGGGGTCAAAGGGCCCCCTTTGACCCCGGGATCCCGAAATGTCTCATTTTCGACTCTTCGATTACGACTTCAACTTTACCGCAAAACTTTAAATATTACCAACTTTAACAATATTATATTGAGGTTCAATTTAAAATTGCAAAACATGTGACGTAACACCGGTTACACAGAAATGACCACCTGTGATAACTGACAAGGACAGGAGAAAGGGGCTAAAAAAAAAATCTAGAAATTCGTGTGACGTAATTTATGAATGGCCTATTGCTACAGATATTCTATTTCACGAAGTCCGTTCGGCTTTGATTGTAATAGTGACGTATCCCGACAAGCGCGCTCCCACAGCGGCTGCCCCTTGCTGCCGTCGCATGAGGCTATTTCCGCGAACGTGTACCGTTTTACTTCACCCATTGTTGAGTCTCTGTTGATCACAATGTGCATGTGCACGCTTGACAACATTCATAGCCAAACGGACTTCGTGACATAGAACATCTGTACCTGAAAATAATAAAAGAAACCATTGTACCTAGGTCTGAAGGGCCTGGTCGTGCGGGCGCGTCCGTAGCGGGACTCTCTCCCGACACGAGATACGCGATGCGCATGGCTGCATTCAACGATGTCGGCGCCTCGCCGTACACAACGCCGCTGCATTTTACAACACGAGAGGAAGGTATGTCATCTTGTTATACGTGCATTGTTTGCAAAATATCAGTTTTACCGAATAGAAGCGTAGCAAGAATAATGAACGTGTGTGAAACTAAAGCTTGATTTACGCGGTGTAATTTAATTGCCAGTGGCAACCGTCTAAACACTGCAAGAGAGTTGCATCATGTAAATGGGGCTTAATCAATAACATCGCTTCATTGTCACAGCTTCAGCTAAGCTAACTAGCAAAACTTTTTTGTTGTCAACGAACAAGAAAAGACCAACGTCTTGTCCAGAACCTAAGTTTGATATCCCAAATTTAAGTAATGGTCTGTCTATTCCATTACTTAATTCGATACCCTGTTCGATAGTTTAGTTTAGTTGTGTTGCTAATTAAAGAGAAACTAGATTCCATTTCTACACAAAAATACAATCAAACGGCTGTTCAAGTTGATTAACTCTTCGCACGTCGAGTGTACACCATGTGTACCGATAACAATAAAATTTCTATTGTGTCTGCTAATTGGACGCGCGACGAGTTAAACATGCCTACCTAATATTCACGCAACCCAAAGAATGTCAAACACATTTCTCACTACCATTTGCTCTCAAACTCACATAGTAGGTATACATAATGTGCGGATATATCATTAATATATTCCTGAAGGTCGGCTGAAGGGAGAGCAACTTGAGGCTTTCCCGTCCATTAAAAAACAGAGCTGTACAATTTCCGCAGGAAGCTTCGTAAATGTGTGTGGATGTATGAGAATGTGCTCCTACTTTGTTCACAGGATAAAAATGTCCGTATACCCCACATAATTTCCGACTCTATCTTGTGGTACATAAAGTTGATTGTGCTTTGTAAATGATGTAGTCAATGTGGTGGAGTTTTTTTTTCTGCACGTCGCTTTTAACAGTGGGTTTTTTTTGCCAGCGCCTGGAGGAGCGCCTCGTGACATTACCGTGCGGGCACTTAGGGCGCGAGAACTTCATATCACTTGGCAGGTAGGTATCTTCACAACTTTTTTTACGTAGATATTTATTTAGCATACATCTCTATTTAAAGATAGTGGAAAATATATGCAGATGGGAATCGTACGTAATGTCTTATCTTTTTTATCTCGTGGTGAAGACGAGGACGTGTGTTTGAGTCTTTGAAGTTCTGCTTTCATTTTTAGTTACGTTGAAGTAATTATTCTTAGAACAGTTATAAGAATTGGTTATGCTTAGATACTTATTCTATTTAACTCACTTTCTCTAAACAAAGTTCTGTGAGTTTGCAAATGAAGGCTCATTTGCGTCGGATACATTTAAATAAATAGATGCTGCGGTTCTCCTCTGCATGATCAGAAAAACACAAATGGCTAGGCATAATCATAATTATGTTTTAAATTGGTATTTATAATAATTAACAGTAACCATAGTGGTTGGTTACTGTAGTAATAGATGTAAAGCTTAGTTTTAGTTTACCCTAAACCCGAAAAGGGGTCATTGTACTCATCATTAAGAACAGCTTTTACTAGGTATGGGAATCGTCCTGAAATCAGAAAAAAATCTGCTGCCCTATATATAGTTTATCGAATTAGATATTACCTATACGAACACAAATGTATGCACAGGGCTGTACCTATATTTATATTTACCATCTCTTTTAGCCCCCACCGCGAGAAACATGGCACGGAACATTACTTGGTTACACCATCCGTTGGTGGGAAGTATCCGAAGAGGGCAAGGGAACGTTGAGCGACAGCCCCGGGTCCGAGAGTGGAGCCAGTGCGGATGCTACCAGTACTACGTTGAGAGGATTGAAGGCGGCTACACGATATGGAATCACCGTGAGAGCGTACAATGCAGCTGGAACTGGCCCACTGTCGCCGCCGCATTATCGACACACGCTTGAATCACGTGAGTTTCCTTTTAATTTCTTATTCTTCCTTCTTAAACCTTATTATAAGATTTCCTGTAAAGAATCCACGACTACAGAAGGCATTGAGCTTTTTACAATTTACCGTGACAAGGCGTCACGTCACTATACAATAGCCAATAATTGTATGAAGCTTTTCATTTTCCGTCAACGGTTACGACATGACGTCCCGTCCCACGTCAACTAACGTCATTCGAACCATTTATCCACGACAATAACGTGACGTACCATGACGTGCCGCGCTAAAATAAATTTAAAAACTCCTACTAGACAATAAATAAATTAAAAGAAATGATTTGACAAAAATATGATTGCTTCATTCAGACGCAGCATTAATCCGCTCAATTTGTCAGAACAAAATTATGCAAAGAAGCGTAATGAACGAAGCCACCCACAAACTCTCTGCAGATTATTCCTGTTCTTGATAATCACTTTGAAAGCGCGCTATAAAATCGTAAAACTTGGAAAATGAAAGAGATCGATTTCTTTAATGTTCCAAACAGTCAGCCGCAGAAGTGTATCGGAGTTGAAACTTCGACAAGGCAAGTTTTGTCGTAGTAGTAAATAACTGAGCGTCGCTATCGACTTGAAGCTACGATCGTAAATTTTCCCATCAAAATGCAAAATGGCTTAATTGGACTGTGGCCTTCTCGATCTAGGTCAAACGATTCAGTACAAATTGATGGCACTTTTGTATTCTGCATTTGTTTCATTTTTATTCCTTCATTCAAAAATAGAAATTCCAATTCTTTTTTAAAGTTGGCACTATATCTGGGAGGCAAAAAGAAATATAGTTTCAATTGTCCGGCTGTTCGGTGGTCCGTCTGTTGCAATCGATCAGAAAGGTTTACGGTGGCGTGTTCCTTCAGTTATAGGAGAATTTCGCTAGACTTTTTATCGGTGGCTGTTTGAAAATATCTATCGTATACTCGTAAAACAGTGATGCTTTTTAGATGATAAGATAAACTTCACTTCGATACATCCTTTAAACACCAAAAAGTACGTTTTTAGGGTTCCGTACCAAAATGCTAAAATGGAACCCTTATGATGGGACTCAGTCTGTCCGTCTGTCACAGCTGGATATCATAAGAACAACTAATGCTATCAACTTGTAATTTGTAATAGTTTTAGATGACGTTTGCCCAATTATTTTGCAAATAAGAAAGAAATAAAAATATTATTTTTTTTGCAGCAGGGACTGAATTCTTAAAAATTCGAAGTGGTAGCCCCACTCCGAATTTTTTTTTCTAGGGCATGTGGAGTATTATATAAATTCATATCAAACATTTTTCTTTTTTTGTAGGCCGCATAGTTTTCGTCTTTTGATGAAAAATGTAAAAAAAATACCGTTGTCCGAAGGTTGCATAGAGTAAAATCTGAAATTATTCTATGTGATAGAAGTTTATATAAAGATTTTAGGAAAAATAAAACGATGTCTCTAAATAGCACACTTTTTTCTGAAATCAACTACAAAAATTATATTAGTTCTACTATCGGTCAAGAGATGACACTGACCTAAAACTGAAATATTCTACACCGCAGTGTTAAAATTCTCTGACGATTATAGGCGCCGATGAAAATTAAAAAACATTTCACGTTTCACAATATGGAACCCTCGGTGCGCGAATCCAGCTCGCTCTTGACCGGTTTTTTCTTGAAGACGTGAGTTTATGTATGTGTTTATGTTTTTCATCCTCAAAATTAAACGTTATTAACTTGAAAAGACCTGATTAATGCTCTTAATAAGTCACATGTGCGCTCAACATCAATTCCGGTAATTAATCTTATAAGATTGTTATTAAGGAATTGCTTTGCACTCGTTTGGAAGAGATGAAAAAGCTGTTTGAATTATATACTCTGAAGCTTATGATTAATACTTATATTAGTTTTATAATTAATACCAAACATTATTTAAAGAGATACATTTTTGGAACAGGCCTTTAAGACTTTTATCCTTGAGGATACCTCATTAGTCTTAAGGAAATCGAATCATTCATTCTGTTGAAACTAAAATCTCGTATTTTTTCTAGAATATTACAATTTAATTTATCCTAATTATGTAATGACGCGTATTATTTCATCACTAGTGCTCTCAAAACGGTGAACGAAAACATCGTGAGGAAACCGGCATGTCCTAGGACCAAAAATTAAAAAAATTCGATGACAATGTGGTGATGTACTTAGTACCAACCCGCACTGGGCTCGCGTGGTGGATTACGACCCATTCTCTCACTCACTTACACAGAGAAGACGCCTCTGTCCCAGCAGTGGGAACTTATTATGCTATGTAACGACGCGTAAAAAGTTGACGGTTACGAATTTATAGCAATTATCAGTTACAATCGGAAAAGTTCAAACTTTCATTACAAAAGTTCTTATTTTGTAGAGAAGCTAATTTGGGAACTTTAGTTCTGTAGTCTTAGTGTCTAATCTAAACACACTATGCCGAAGGTATGCGACATAAGTTCGGCAATGCTATTTAACGCAACGTAATTTCGGCACAATGTGTAGTCAGTAATTCAAATAGCATTGCAGGCGTAATCATGCCGAACTCGGTCGCGTACCTTCCGCATAGTGTGTTTAGACACTTAGAATTTCGGGTCTGAAAATTACGCGAACTCTTTTCACGGTTGATAATATAAAGTGCTGTCCACTTCGAGCATCAATACAATAATGTTTTTCAAACAGCACCAACGGGCAGTCCAGAAGGAGTGGCCTGCATATCTAGCGGGTCCACATCACTGCGGGTGTCATGGCGGCCACCGGGCATAGACAACAGAGGAGGGCTTATAACCCACTACACTTTACAATACACACGACGCGATGCCGATCCAATGCTGCCCACACAAGATGCGTATCTAAGGATACAGGTACGATTGATTTGTTCCTATCCTTTTTTCCTCATTTTTCAATAAGCAATACAGGCCAAGGACTCTCGTCAATACTGTCTATTAAAAAAATATTTATCGTAACTTCTGACTTGAATAATAAAATGTTTACTCGTTCATATTGATGATGTTATTGTTAAAGAAAATGAAAGTCTGAAGGAAAAATATTCTATGAATTATTTTGTATATGTACTTAGAGGCAGAATTTTCCAACGCCAGATAATTTTATCCGAGGAATAATATTGAATTTTTGACAGTTCTTCCATACAAAAACTGTCAGACGTCAATTCTATTCGACGAATAAAAAATATCTGTCGACTGAAAAATCAGCCCCTAAAGGAATAATACCTACGTAATTTAGACAAAATAATACTGTTTTAGGGTTCCTTACCCAAAGGGTGCCAACGGGACCCTATTACCAATCCTCCGTTGTCCGTCCGTCCATCCGTCCGTCTGTCTGTCAGCGGGCTGTATCTCATGAACCGTAGTAGGTAGATAGTTGAAATTTTCACAGAGTATCTATTTCTTTTGCCGCTTTAACAACAAATAATACAAGAAACATCTATTTTTTTGCTTTGTCATACGGAACCCTTCGTGTGCAAACACAACTAGCACTTGGCCGGTTTTTTGCGTATGTTATTTTATCTTGCGGACTGATTTTTTGCATCATTAGGGCGAAGAAACAACAATATCGCGTCTAACACCCTATGCTGAATACGAGATTCGAGTGCGGGCGCACAACGCCGCCGGCGATGGACCCCTGTCGGCCCCGCAAATTTGCAGGACTGATGAAGACGGTAAGTCAAGACTGACTTTTTATATTGATATATCAGCCCCATGATTAATTGGTAAAACAAACACTTTTACCCGACTAGGGCGAAGCATCAAAAACGGTTATGATTTTGACCGGTAAGTATTTATGTTTATCTGTTCCCTCATAACTTCTAAACTACTTATAATTTGACAAATGTGGTATCGTTGGAAGCGTCAAGATCGTCCGCTGGTTATAGGTTATGTAACGTCACGTTAAATTTGAATATGGTGCACGGCGGCTATCCTTTGAACATCACTATGAATGCGTATTAAATACATTGAAGAATATTACGTGTAAGTTGATTATTAATGGATAAATATTGAATAGTTCGTACATAACAATTTCAGCCAAAACTATTTCATGGCGAAGACAGTCCGTGTTTTTATTTTTTTCGCTGCACTACGTAGGTATAATCAAAAATATTGGGATTGGATTTAGATTGGATTAATTGGTATTTTAGCACAGACAAAAATAAATTACTGAAAAATCCTTCACCAATGGGATTTGATACGATTAACTTAACAGTTGACTGTCCATTATGATTCATAATGTTATCCTTTTATGATTCTGCCAAAGTGGCCTTTTTAGGCCCCATGTTCTCAGTAAATTTCATTGCATTGCAAATTATTTAATTTGATTTGATTGAGAAATGATGTTAAAAATGGTTCCATTGTTTGTTAGGTATTTTTATAACATTTTGCGCGTTTTAATTTAAATTCATTAGATCGTTTCATTTCATTTCATTCCTTAGTTCGTTAAACGAACTAATGAAAATGAAAACCTACCGGTTTTATAGAACAATCTAAATTAATATTAAAATAGCCAGCTTCTGTTTTGGGGTGTTCATTAAAATGACTTTGTTCCGATCAGTGCCCAGCGCCCCGGGCGGCATGAAACTGATAGCCCTGGGCGAGCGCTCGCTGAGGGCCTCCTGGCTGCCCCCGCCGGAGCCCAACGGGAAACTGACTCACTACACGCTGTACGTCAAGGATCTGTCCGGGTAAGTCATGTCACTTTGTTTTCAGAAAAAAACGGAACCTTTATAGTATCACTTTGTTGTCCGTCTGTCTGTCAAGACCCTGTATCTCAAGAACGCGTGGAGGTATCGAGTTAAAATTAAAACCATACACTCAGGTCTACAGTCCCTTGAAACTATAGAAAAATCAAACTTCTAACTTAACGTAAAAAAATGATACGGCCGTTTATGCCGCAAAAAACGTGAATTTCGACACTCTCAAGGGAATCAAAAATTTATAGGGTACTTCCCGTTGACCTAGAATCATGAAATTTGGCAAGAAGTAAGGTCTTGTAGCAAAAGTAAAGGGAAATTTCCGAAAACCGTAAATTAGTAGTTACATTAAAAAAAACCGTGATAAACTATTTACATACCACCTACAATTTTGTACGGAATCCTCGGTGCGTGAGTCAGACTCACACTTGACCGCTGTTTTATTAGTTTACTAACAACGCTAATTGGACAAAACATCGAGATTTCTTTTTATCTATTCTAGTTGAATTTTAATTTATTATACAAATAAACCTTCAGCAACAAATCTCTCTAATTGATGGTGAAAACCACATTAAAATCCGTTGCGTAATTTAGTAGACAAACGTGGTCGCGCAGACAGACATACAAAGTAGATACAGTTCATCCTCTTAAAGTATCGCATCTGCATCTGTGCCGCGGTTTGAAAGCTACGTGGCATGCGCAAGAAATATTATTAATTCGCATCGGTTTATCAAAATGAAGGATTATGTTATATAAATATTTTAATTACATAAATTCTTCGTATCGTATTATTACCCAGTAACTGGGTCGTGAAGGTCAGATAGGCAGTCGCTCCATGTAAAATACTCGTATTCAGCTGCATCCAGTTAGACTGGAAACCGACCCCAACATAGTTGGGAAAAGGTTTGGCAGAAGATAAATTATATAAATTCTTCATCCTCTTAAATAGTGCCGCTCTTTGAAAGCTACTTGGCATGCGCAAGAAATATTTTTTAATTCGTATCGGTGTATTAAAATGTAATTAATTTATTAAGTTATTTAAATATTTAAATTACAAACATTCCTGTATGCTGCTTGGGTCCAGCACCACTATTTCAGCGTATTACTTTTAATACCACATGGCTAACCATCGACACCTTTGAGTTCTGAATCAAATCAAGAGTTGAATAAGGGTCGCATTGACATAAATTGATTACAATTAGAGGCCAACTGACACCATTTCAAATCGTAATCGGTTTGATTCAAACTCCAAGATGTCATTGGCATTTCAGAATAATATACCTATCTACATAGCAATCAAGATCAATTCGGTTTCTCTGCCTTTTTTATTTTATTTGAAATGAGTTTCCTCTTGACTCTAGTAAAGGTCAGAGGCGACAGAGACAAAGTATACGATGGTGTGAGCTTACCCAAAAGAAGCCTGTTCATGTATGCCTCCGGTTATTACTTTGTTCTCGCTCGAATCAGTTAGTTTGGGGTCCAGCAGTACGTGTTGAACAAACATTTTTTCCGGACAAAGGAAGCAATGTATGGAAATGTGTTGAAAACGATTCAGATTGTGCTTGAACGCATGTTACGCAATTAGGGAGCTTTCCAATAGTAATTCGCTTGCTGACTACAATTCTTCTAGTCGTAAGTAAAAAAAGTGGCTAGAAAATCCGTTTTGCAACTATTTGAATGATAATCGATTCTAATTTTAAAAAAATGCTTTGATGATGTCACATAGGTAATTCCCCAACTCCAATGTACCACTACTGACCGGGAACAAATCACTATAGTTCGATAGATTTACGGAGATAGTACGGAGTTCCACAAAGCGGAGCGTTAATGAGATTACACGGCATGACGAGCTCACTGAGATGAGTGACAAAGCGAATGGGATATTGCGTTGCAGCCATGTAAATAGGTGAGGCATCCGTGTAGCACCTCCGCTATGTATTTATATTAAATTACGAGTTACGTATTCATAGATGAGAGCAGATAGTTTACTTAAAGTAATGCGGAATTATGTGATAAAGCAACGGTGCGGTTTAAAAGAAGATGTAGTGACAACAATAGGTTTGGTCATGTTGAGAGGATGAGTGAAAGGCGACTAACAATAGGTATTTTTATCACATCTATTTAAAAAATCTAGTGTATTCATCGTATACCAGGGACTAAAAAAGCTCTTCAATCCCTAGGGACTAAAAGTGATTTGAATTTGGAATGTGGGTATTGTTAGTAAAGCTTTGGATTCAAAGAAACACTCTCGCCTTTATAATAGTCGCTTGCTCCCTTTGCAAACAATATACTATTCCAAGGAAGATGTGAGTGAAAAAGCCGGGACAGGATGCTCTGGAAGGAAATATAGACCTTAATGGTGATGTTTATATAAGTCAGGTGCGATGTACTCGGAACGGTGGGTGTATGACCAGATGTATGAACGTAAACGAAGCAAAAGGAGTATGTAAGGGGTCGTTCTGTAGTATCTGCCTAACCTCATGTGAAGAAGGCGTGAGTTTATGTATGTATGTGTATAAGAATGAAGTTTACATAATTTAGCAACATTAAAAACGAGTTTTATTGAAAACTAGATGTAGATGGAGACGTTGCATTGTATAATTAATGATGTAAGGACTTTACAACAATAGCCCATAGAATTGTTTTTGCCTAACCGAAAAAAAAAACGACTGTGCATTATGGGCTTTATTTATAAACGATGATTAAAGCAAAGTAACGTTCAAACGTTAAAAATGTATGATTAAACAGTCAGTAATCACTGCTAAACTCTAAGCAACGTTTACGAATAAAGGGGTATATGCTTAGTATAAATTTTTAAACTCTTCTCCTAAAATCGATACTTTTCTAAACCCTTCAGCTATTACAAAACCAATTTCATAGTTAAACCGCTGTAAGCGGGAGTTAATAAATAATTGAAACGGTTCGCTACCTGGCAGGGGAATAAGCAAAGTTGTTCAACAATCAAAGTTAAATACCGCTTCGATTGATCATGATTGTCTAACCGCTTTAAGGCGCGGGCCCACCGCGGTGCACGGAGAGGCTACGCACGTGTATTAAGCTTCGCTTTGGAAGAAAATGTATGTGGTTGTATACACTGCAACCCACGGAGAGGCTACGCATGAATTGACGTCATTGATACACGCGTGGCTTGCTCGAATAGGCGGTTACATAGCTCAACGCTGGCGACGTGGGTCTACGTTTCCACTAGAGTACACGAATATGACCCACGACTATGTACAGCTCGCTTATCGCAGCGCAGTTTTCAGTCATACACCTACGCCCGTCTCACCTCCCCACACCTCCCGCAGTGAAGCCCGTGTCCGTGGATTGCAGTGGCACGTGCGTAGCCTCTCCGTGCGCCGTGCCACGCTATACATAGTCGTGGGTCATATTCGTGTAGGTACTCCAGTGGAAACGTAGACCTACGTTGTCAAACAAATTAATACACGCAGCTAAAATGCGCCGCGTGCCCGTGCACAGCATGCGCCGCGGTGGGCCCGCGCCTTTACTTCGGCTAGTTTGTTCTAAGAGCCTAGCACGAACACGCGAAGTAGGTAAACGTTAGGTTAGGTTAGGTAGTGATGCCGATTCCCTTGTTCACAAACTAAACTGAATTAAGTTCAGTGCATCTTTTTCTTTCTATTTCATTAAGAAAAGGACAGAAAATAAATTTCAGTTTAGTCCTGTCTAATTAAGGCTCCTACAAACTGGCACGAGGCGCGACGCGAATCGCGCGCGACACAAAGGCACCGCTCGTTGCGCGGCTTGCGGTGCCTTTGTGTCGCGCGCGATTTTATCGCGTGTCGCGCCTGTTTGAAGGAGCCTTTAATCAGCGCCTGACTTACATTAACTCCATACAAGTTTAGACGTGATTAAAAACTTGCCTACTAAAGTTACGACAATTTACGTCAGGCGCTGATTAATTTGTATTTTAGACCACCTATTATTAGATCATCAAAGGTGTTTGAGCACAAATCTTTCGATTAAAAAATTATTTGAATTTATTTTACGTTAACGTCGCGCGTTTGTGCTGGGGGCCTTAGCTACGGTTCCCTAAAAGAGCTATTCCGACATTTTATAACGACCGTTATTTGACGTTAAAGTGTCGAAAAATGCTCTATATTTGGACAGCCGTTATTGTACGACCGTTCACAACTTTCTTAAGAAACCAAAGTTTAAGTAACTCGCTTATTGTTGTTTGAGTTCTACGAAACTTTAGTCAAAGCCTTCCCTTTCTCACAAGAATTATAGCCTTTCAGACATGACTAATGGGCATATCAGTCTTGAATATCTGCATTGATGTGCTCGCATATCGGATTATAAAGCTCCGTGCTGACAGAAACTGGTTCTACGAAGAATGTATGTGAAATCTCAGCTTAATCAAGGCAGCGAAGCGCCGATTGCCGATTTGATGTTTTATTTATACCTACAGTGCGTGCCACGTAAGAAGAGACTTGACACACCACGTGGTCTGACATGCGCAGAACACGATTTTAGGTATCTTTAGCGGTATGAGGTCTGAGCGCGGGACGGGACCGGACGTCATAGGGGCGGCGGAAAGAGCGGGGGAGGCGGGGTCAAGTCTCTTCTTACGTGGCACGCACTGTACTTATATTTTCCGTTGTTCAGCTATCGAGTATAGAGGTATGACGAACAGGGTGTAAAGTTCACTCATACTCTATAGAAAAGGGAGGATCCTCCGACCAGACGGGTGTTGTGTCTGGCGGGCAACTGCCCGATGATTCATGTCGGGCCGATGTATCTATGCTAGTTGCGCGGTAAACTCTGCTTGCGCGATGCAGGATTTTGCGCGACGTCATTATGACGCGTTGTTCGCATATGGCGTTGTAGATACCGCTACAGGGTAATTACAATTATTTCCTTACTATAATTATTATGGCAAGAAAATTTCTATTTAGAGACCTGCGTTCAAAGTTAAAACCAACGTCAAATCGTTTATTTTTGACAAGTGTCTGTCCGCGGCTTCGATCGCAGATGTCTGAAATTCATGGGTATAAATTTTATCACGCAGAACCCGAATTATTTTTTTAAAAATAATAAAAGTAACCTAAGTTACTCCTTATAACATCAGCTTATATTATTATCAGCCCGTCAAAATCGGTCCAGCTGTTTCGGAGATAAATCGAAACAAACAGAAAGACAAAAAATTCAAAAATTGATTGTTGCTATAAGTCCCTTATATACATTCATATACATATGCATATTACCCAGTAACTGGGTTGTGGAGATCAGATAGGCAGTCGTTTAATGAAAAATATTGGCATTCAGCTGCATCCGGTGAGACTGTAAACCGACCCCAACATAGTTGGGAAAAGGCTAGACAGATGATGATACATTCATATGCATGTAGTAAAAAGCCGTTATTTTGACATTACAAACAGGCACTAAATTTTATTTATTTGTATGTATAGATGTCATTTACAACAAAATATGTTTCTAGTTGCCCCTTCCAAAAGGTCAAACCAATAGGAATGCACCTCGTAAGTTCACTGGTGTACAAAGTGTGTCTTCAAAGTGTACAATTGCTTTAAAACTTAGAATCATAAAATCCTTACCTTAGGTCACAAGAACCCAATGTCACCCGCGTGAACGCATGCGCTGAGATCGAGGGAACTACAACAGAATGTATGCGCACGATGCGTGGTCTGCGCGCAGGAAGAACGTATGAGGCTTGGGCTCGCGCCGCGACCGCCGCCGGGGAGGGCCCGCCGTCACCTGCTGTGGCCTGCCAGACCAGCTCCCTAGGTAAGTACGAATTGATTTAAAAATTAAGGCGTCAGAGTAGCCCATGAAATTAAAAATTTCTTATGTTTTTTTGCAATTTGCAGGTCAGTAGGTATCAGGTTGTATGTAAAAATAATGTGTGCGAAGATGCTGTATGCACTTCATAATTTCAGTCAATACTTTACTAGAATATCGTTGTTGAATCTTACTAAGTGCAGGTGTCCTACATATTTTAAGCTTTGACTGTACCTCCTCGTTATACGCAATTAAGATACAATTTTTCAACGTAGGAAACTTACTATCCTTTTTAGGATTCCGTACCCAAAGGATAAAAACGGGACCCTATTACTAACACTCCACTCTCCGTCTGTCTGTCTGTCACTGGGCTGTATCTCATGAACCGTAATAGCTAAACAGTTGAAATTTTCACAGATGATATTATATTTCTGTTGCCGCTATAACAACAAATATTAAAACAGAATAAAATTTATATTTAAGGGGGGCTCCCATACAACAAACGTGTTTTTACCTGACTGCGCCAGAAGGAGACTTATTGGAAGGAGACTTTATTGATTGGTTATGTTTGTTTTCGGCGTTTTTGCCTTTGGTACGGAACCCATCGTGTGCGAGTCCGACTCGCACTTGGCCAGTTTTTTATATAAGGGTAGAACTATACAACGTCCGTTACTAAAAATTTCAAAATCGTTGGTAAAATTCCAGTTTAAAAATGTATAGTATGTAAGCTAGCATAGACTATGATCACACGAGTGCAAACATTATCATCATCATCATACATCCAAAACTTGATCATGGGGCCACTTATCCGCTTATTCTCTTTAGCGCCTGGTCGCATCTCGTCATTCGGTGGCGTGGCGCTGGGCGCGGCGGGCGGTTCGCTTTCCCTGCGCTGCGTGGTCGGCGGTGCCCCGCCGCCCGCCAAGCGCTGGCTGCGCGCCGGCACGCCGCTGCATCTACGACCACCCTTCCACCTCGATGGAGATGCACTGCTTATACGAGGTAGGACATAGGAGAAGTGCAACAGGTTATTATGAAAGGATTCCTCTGTTTCGATGTACCTAGATGGTCCAGCTGATATTGAAGTTTTTCAGTGCACTTGGAGAAAAATCTGCAGTGATGAAATTTAAATTGACGATTAGAGAAAAAGATCCTATTTCAGGAAATGAGTGTATCCGCCATCTTTTTAGATAGTTCGATTCAGCTTCACGTAACTAAAGAAGTTCAGGTGCAGTGCAATTGCAGTGAAGTTTTGATCAAAACAACGCGTTTCGTATGTCAGATACGCTCGCGTCATTGCGTCAGGGTAAAAAGCGCATTTTGCTAAATTCTACGCGCAGTTCAAAGATTACAAGAATACGATTTAGCACTTGAACTTAACAGCAAGTGCTGCAACAGCACCGCAACTTTATTGGCGCGTCATGAAATTACGTGAACTGTATCCCAAATGTTCCAACAGGCTTAGAGCTATCCCATGCTGACAACTACACATGCGTGGCGGAGAACCCTCACGGTTCTGACTCAGCAACATGGCGGGTGATAGTACTGCGACCGCCTGCACCGCCAGGGCTGGCACTTCTCGAAGCAAGATCAAGGGAACTGGAGCTCGAGCTTAGGCCGGCGCCGAGGTCACCTGGACATGCCATCCCTAAGACTTATAGTTTACATTGGAGACTTGCATCACCAGAGGTACGGAATTTGAATCGGTTTTCATGTCATTTAGGTCGGGTAGTCATTAATCAGGTGCCCTAAATTGTTTATTACTTGATACACTTTCTCGTTCCACTATAAGATTAGCAACAATAAGATTCTTACGTAAATCCACCCTACTCTGGTCTGGCAGTTTGAGTAATTTATGTGGCCTACCCAAATGTCCTTTCTTTGGTATTATTCGTCGAATCGTTGAGCTCCTTAAGTCTTGAGTTGAGCTGCACGATTTCTGACAAATGCGTGCACTGACTGGACAGGTCCTCTTAATCTGTGTGGTTCTTTCCTCTGAGTTTGTTTCGGCTTTTCTTCTCAGAGTAATCAGATAGGAAACGCCGACCTCATCTAGTTTAAAAAAATATATGATTGACGTGTAAAAGTGTTTGTGCGAACCTACTTACAAAAATAAAATCATTTATCATTTACATTACATCTTTAAGCTCTTCCAATTCATACTTCTATGCCTTACATTTCAAGTCCATTTTAGGGTGAATGGCGATTACAACTAGCCAGTCCCGGACCGGTTACATTGTCTGGACTTCGCTGTGGTTCCGCATACCGGGCGTATGGTTCTGCCGGAGGTGCACCTGGTTCCGAACTGGCTGTAAGGACCTCTGGAGGTCCTCCTACTGCCCCTCCAGACGCAAGGTGGATTAGAGCCAATGCTACTCATGCGAGGTTCGATACTAGTGCATGGACCGACGGAGGATGTGGACCTGTGGCCTTGAAGCTGGAGTGGGCAGGGTCTGGAGTAGCAGGCGCCAGGGATGTGCCTGTAGGCGGAGAAGTTATACTCGGAGGTATGTTCTCGTTTTTCTAGTTTATTGAGTTCAAGGTAAACACGTTTATCCAAAAATTAAAGAATAATTAACATTTATCAAACTTCTGATAAATGCCAATTTTAAATTCCGAACGTCAAAACTTTGTTTTATTCAAGTTTCCACGTTATTCTTAACGACCGTAGCGTAAGTAGGTACTACAAAATATTGAAGTTTTTATTTGCCGTCGTTATTCGTTATTAGGTTTTTTATACTAAGGGCTGATTTTTCCATCGCAAGATAACTTTTATTCGAGGAATACATTTTACATTTGACAGTTTTTGTAATAACTAAATTTTTGTAATAATAATAACTGCCATGATTTCAAAATTATTGCTCGATCAAAGCTATCAAGATGATTGATAAATCAGCCCTAAGATTAATAGGCTAGGTGCGGGTACAGGATAGAGTGAGTAGTTTAGGTTATTACTCCCTTACATAAAAACGTTGTTGATAAAAGTCAGTGGTATAACTATACATTTTTGACGTTTATGCTTGTGTTAACTATTAAAAATAAGGGGAAAAGATCACACCCGTTTTAACAAAGCAAACATCTGTCTATCTGTAGGATCACTATTAGATACATTTTTTTCCGATCCATAGGTCTTTCCCCGGGCTCTCGCTACCGAGTAGCGGCGCGAGCGTCGAACGAAGCGGGCTGGACGCGCGAGGTGTTCGAGTTCGCGACGCAGGCGGCGGACGGGCGCGCGGCGCAGGAGGTGGACGCGCCCTTCCCCGCCACCGCGGGCGAGCTGGCGCTGCTGCTGGCGCTGTGTGCCGCGCTCTCACTGGCTGCGCTTACTATACTAGCCATTTTATTGAGGAGGAATAGGTAAGTCTAATGTTTTATTCTAAAGTGAACCCTGCGGACTACCTTGGTTTCTGTTTTTCAGGGTCTTACCACAAAAACTTAGATACTTGTTCGAAGCGTGTCTACAGTCAGTCTAACGTCAAACTTCATACATTAATTCTTGTTGAACAGTTGTTTAGCCTAAACAGCTGAAAAACACGACTTTGTGGTAATAAAGTACAGGTTCCCTTACGCTGAAAGAAAGAAAATACATTTATTTAGCACAGACTAACGCTGCAGTTATATTCATTGGATAGTAGTTAGGAAACAGGAGATCTTTAGTATATATCTCCATAACCAGTCAGTTCCCATTATGATCCAGTACAAAAAATAATATTGCAATGACGGTGAGAATATGTGACTTGCGGTAGGTACAGTCAACAAAAGAGATAAGTATGCAGGATCGTCGGATATAGTTGAAGTTTAGTAAGAAACCGATGGACGTTGTCGACTGAAATTTAATTTGATAAATGAGCTGTTTGTTTTTTATTAATAAAATTAAAATTTAATTTTCCTTAATTTTTTATTTAATTAATTTTCCTTTTTTTTATTTTAATTTTTTCAACGATCCCACATACTTATTTCTTTTGTTGATTGTACTTCACTTTTTTTTAAACTGTTCCAATATTATCTTTATTTTAATTCATTTCATAAACCACTAAGTGACGCACAATATTCATGTAACAATTAGACCCAAAAATTGTGCTTTAAAGATTCCCTCAAGAATACCTTTAGGACTTTTAATTGTTGATATTCAAATATGTATTTGTAAACAATAACCATTTATTTTCAACTCAATGTCGACTAGATCACAAGACAGACATCAAAGGCGACTAAAAATAAAACACGATCAAAGTCAAATCATTAAGCTGAGTTTGAAAAAAAATACTATTAGTAAAAATAAAGGTGGATCGTTAACGTTCGCGATCTGTGCGTGACAAAGTGCTGACATAAGCGGTGTCGATCCATCGACCCTTTTCAGTCCCTGCCTTGAGAGTCGACGTGTGACATGACGTTTGAACGTTTCTTTGACGCGCGTGATTCGTTCAGCGTCAGGTTTTACGTGGAAATTATTAACGCGGCATCGGTTTGCCTGTTCATGTACGTCTGGTATGACAGCTACGAATGAGGCAAAGTGATGCGACCAATGCGAAAATAATGGGTTTGTTCGATCGATATTATATTTGCTTTTACATAATCTGCATTCGCGATTTATTTGCCAAAAATGTGAAGAAAATACGAGTTTATGGAAAAATAACTTTAAATCCTACACAATAAAGTTCAGTTTACGCTACAACTTCAAACTTTTTCAATGCTGCTAGTCACTCTGAAATCAACTTAATTGCTATTGAAATAAAGTTGATATTTGTTCAACTAGAAATAATATTTATTTGAAACATAAGTTTGAATAGAATTAAGATACATACATAAACTCACGCCTTTATACCATTGGTGTTGGCAAAAACTACAGACCGCCACCTGCTACGATCTGTACTTACTCCTTTTGCTTCGTTTACGTTCGTAAATCTGTCATACACGCACGCTGTTTGTGAGTACGTAGTAAATATAACGTTACAAGATGCATACACGCCTTTTTCATCTTACTAGTATATTTGTCCCTCACTTAAATAAAAGTTTTTTGACCATTTGGTGGAAAACGGAAACATCTCAACTTTGATAGGCTTGTCTGGTCCTCGTGAAGAAAACTTTTCACTATAATGTTTTGTAACTTTCTTGGAACGCTGCCTATTACGAGTCAAGTTTATCAATAGACTTTTGATTATGATTGATTCGTATATCTCCTTTGTCGTTCTACTTTTAAAAGATGGCATCCTTTAAAACTTTTTAGGTAAAAAACTATACAAAAAAGAAAATGGCTTTCACATTGTATTACAAACAACGTACGTCACCAAAACCCTCGTTGCCTCAAAAAAAAAAGAATAAACACAACATTTTAAATTTAAAGAAAAAAACCTTGCTTCGAACACAGGAAATAATGGTCCTCTTTGTTGCACACAAACTGCACAGTAATTATCAAAACTTAACAAAACAATAGCAACACTGGAAATTTACTAGCCATAAAATTATCCACAGTAGTTAGTAAGTCAACAGGCGCGGTTGTAAACGTGTTTTACGATCGACTTGTAATAAATTTAGCCTCTACATTGTTTGAATATTCACTGGCTATATTCATAAACGTTTGAATTGGAACTAAACGTGACCTAGATACCGCTTAATGTCGCCCATACTTCGGAAACGCATCATCAATATCCATTTCGATAATGAATATTGATATCTGAAATAAGTGTTGACTGCTAAAATTAATTGGATTAATGTGGTAGAAATATGCACGTAATCATAATTATTAATAAATTACTGTAGACATAAATTGAGGATATATTTTTATAATAAAATTAACCAGAATAATATTTTGTTATTAACAAAACCAATTACATTTTTTGTAGGCATGAATTTACTATTATAATTTAATTTGGCGACGCGTATTTATTAAAATCACATTATAAAAATGTACGCCCATTTATTTGATTTAGTTGGTACCTATATACTATTGCCCGCAATTTCGTTCGTATACTAATATCAACTTGATATACCTACTGAGGGGTTGGGTGTCGAAAATTCTTTCTTAGTGGCCGTAGCCTGTATTAAGAACAAAATATGCTCCAATTTTCATATACCTATCTATCTTTAGTGGTTCAAACTGTGCGTTGCTTGTCAGTCCATTACAGTGCTCTTATCTCCCATATTTATATGTCTTATAAGCTCCTTTATCTATACATATTACAAATTGTGGTCGCTTTTCATGTCTGTCTGTGTGACCACGTTGTCCTTGTAAACTCCGCAACGGGTTTTCTTGCGGTTTTCACCCATTTAGTGAATTTGTTCCGGAAGGCTTATGTTTATAATATTTTAATTTCAAATTAGGTACACATAATAAAGATAGATAAATCTTGATGTTTTGCCAAATCGTAAAAACCATGCGGTGCAGGTGTGGGTTGCTAGTTTAAATATGAATCTGTGCCCCTAACTTCATTAACCCCTCAAGCGTCAAGTGTACACCAAGTGTACATAAAAAGAAAGTGCTTGAAATGTCAACGGTACTCCAAGTGTACACAACTATTGTCATTGTTAAAACAGTAACTCTACTGCGTCCATTCAACTACACCGACGCGTGGGGTGTTTCGACAGGTATGTCGAAACACCTGAACACCTGTCGGGCAAACGTGTGAGAGATTAACTTAGACTCCCTATCTTGATTGAAACATAGCCATTAGTCGGACACGAGATTTTCTAGTTATGAGCACTCTAATGACTAACAAACAGACAGGCATAGATACAAGACAAGGTATATTATCTTGTATTGTAAAAAACGTTATAGGTAAATAATGTATTTATATAGAATTTCCAACAAGAGATATACACAAGACATGACACGTAAATACTGGGCAATATTGGATATTGAGTAGGTGTAGCTCTTACACTTGTATAATGGTTACTAGTATAATGATGTAGTTTTCTCAACCAGGACTGACGGCGCAGTTGCTCGAGTATCGACGAGCGCAGAGAAGCCCAGCTGTGGGACGTACAGGGCGCCACAACATCAAGCAACTAAACTACCACCGGACCCGCCAGGTATGTATTGGTAACGACATTTTATTTATTTATTTATATATACTTTTATTTTATTACAGTCTTCTTCTTCGTGGACGCTGGCACGACTGTATTTTAAATCTCGTTTTCCCAAAATTTAACCATTTCCAAGGCGTTGTTGGTGGCAGCGCAGTAACTTTGACTGCATGTTTTTCACCTAGCACTCGGTAACGCAATGTCCAGGTAGCTAATCCTTTCACCAAGACAACACGAACCGGGCTTTCTCAAGACCCATCCTGAACGGCTCTTTTAATCAATCCAATCCCCGGAACTTTGTTACAGTATTATTTAACTACTAGCTTCTGCCCGCGACTTCGTCCGCGTGAAATTTCACCCTCCCCCATTCACCCTATTTGGGGTAGAATTTTGAAAAACCCTTTCTTAGTGGATACCTACTCCTCACAAAGAACACACCCTCCAAAATCCATGTCTCTAGGACCAGCGGTTTAGGCTGTGCGTTGATATATCAGTCAGTCAAGACTTTGAATTGTATATATATAGATACAGGGTGGCAGGGACATCGACGCGCAACCTAACGTATTCAGTACAAGATTCTGGACCCCCGAGCGTTGAAATATATCATGGGTCAAAACAAATTGCTGTTCCATATATTTTTACCGCATAGGAATTGCACTTTTATAGAAAACAGCAGGTTTTTTTTTTGTAACCGAAGAAAATTTTCAACGCAGTCCCCTTTGTTGAAACCCCCGTACAGAATCATGTACCGAATCTGTGGTACAGGTTGTACGTTAACGCCCCTGCCACCCTGTATTTTATTTTGTATTAATTAGACCCACGTCAAACAGATCAGTAACATAATATCGTAACTTCTGAATCGTGAAAGCTTTAATTTCACTTTTTCCAGCTATTTAGAGGATGAGTTTTGGACATATCAAACAATGAATATAGATGTATTTTACAAAGATTTAAATCGTGTATTTATGAAAATAACTAGCAGCGCCCCGCGGTTGCACCCGCATAAGTTTTGATCCCGTGAGAATATCGGAATAAAAAGTCCTATCAGTTAAATCCAGGGTGTCAGCTACCTTCATACCAAAATTTATCAAAATTGGTCCAGCCGTTTGAGCGTGAAGAAGTAACAAACATAAGCACACACACACACACTCACAAACTTTTGCCTTTATAATATTAGAGTGATTCAATTTAAAATTATAAGGAATATTGCTCATATACGGTATTGTGTGGCATGATCAGCCGTTATAACTTTCCTACTGCTGCGACACAGGCCTCTGTGTGCTCAGCTATGGGTCTCTGTGAAAGAGAGTGGGCCGTATTCCACCACGCGGGCCCAGTACGTGTTGGTGGATGTAACATGTCTTTGAATTTTTGGTTCTAGTTCGGTTTCCTCACGATGCTTTTCCTTCACTGTTTTGAGAGCAGTGGTGATGAAATTATTTACACAAAGTAAAGAGCGTGTCTGGGTTCAAACCTACGACCAAGAACTCGTAAGTCGGCCGATACCACTAGGCCTCCATTGCTCCGCCGGTATTGTGTATTTAGGGGGTAAATAGCACCTAGATGCAAGTACTTCAAAAATCAATAGAATATCTCAACCTTTACGATGGAAAAAAAGTTCAGTCAGAGTCATCAAAAAACATTTCCTCTCCGTTTTTCTTGAAACCATGCTCCTTTTTTTTGTAAATATTTGCTTCAGATCTATCTATTTTCCTAAAAATCTGTTTCGGAAGTAGTAAGTAGTTTTATTTTGTTTCGTATCATTGTTTACCTTACATGTGCGCTACAGACAGGATCCTGATGTGTGGAATTTCCGGGATGGGACGATCTCATGGTAAATTGAATGAAAATAAAATCGTCGCCCCGAGCTGCCCCGAGCTAGTCCGCGCACCTTCTGTTTTACGTTCAATATTTTAAGCATACATTGATACTTTAGATATTTTCGAACACGTACAGTCAGCTAACTTGCAACTACTTTTAAACAAACTCAAATTCAAAGCAGTTATTTCAATTAAACCATTTACAGGCACTTTTGAATTGTCAAGAAATCGGTCAGTCAGAAAAATTAATTGAAAAAACAATGTTGTGAGTGTGCTGTGTAGTTATTTGACATCACTCTCTTAACTATGCCAAAAGCTTTAAAAGGTATGACGCAATAAAAATGAATATTGGCAATGTAGTGGAAAAATAAACATTTTTGCCTGTATACCAAGCAGCTTGTTCAACTGTACATTTTTCTTCTTACCCTTTGTAGGTCCCTATAAGATTATTAAAACGGTTGGCTATCATAATTTCAACGTAAGGGACACTAATAATTAATTTCTTAGAATCTTTTAATAAAAGATCAAATAGTTTAACATAAATTAATAAGTAAAATAGAAATGTTTATTGCATCATCATAAATAACTTATTCTATTTTACACAATGGGGAGAATCCTTTTAAGCAAATAGTTTGCTTGTGTTAGGATGCTACGCCCTTCCCCGGATTATAATAATATAATAGTTATTGCATACCATAGCTCTTAGTAATACTTTTCATTATCAATTTTCTTTAAAACCTTTAAATTAAAAGCTGCTAAGAATTTTTGTGCGTCGAAAACCTTTTACAGGCTTTCAGGACACTTACTCTGGGGGATTTAATATTTAATACTCCGGTTCCAATTTCATAAAAGATCCCCTTTAAGCTTAGAGAGGAGGACTCTAATATAACATTGTTCAACTCTTATAACGTTCAAAGATGCACTAATAATTACTTCTACTATTAATAAAAATTGCGCAATCAAAACTAAAACTGTATTAAAAGTATGATTTCAGCTGTTAATTAAATATCTAAAATAAAAATAGTTTTTGATTATCCAAAATCCGAAAGTTACATTTTTCCAATATACGTAGGTACATAAGTTATTAAAATCTTAAATTCGCAAAAGTGAGCACTAGGGAATTATTTTTAAAATTCACCCTTTAAAAGGGTTAAATACGGGATGAAAGTTCGTCATTTTTGACAATGGGAAATCCCATCGGTCGCACGACGACGTGTCAAAAAATAAGTCCGGTAAATCCATTGAGGCCGCTCTCGGATGATCAATCTGCTACGATATCGTAGCTACGTAGCGAGTCGTAGCTATAAGCGTATTGTTCTCTTCCGATTTAATGCAATGACTATTAGAAGAAACCGGACAAGAGTCGAACTGAATTAATAAAAAAGTTCAATTTTATAATTTTTCGCACAATTCGCACTTAAGTATGGCAAAAAAACCATGAAAAAGTTAATAATTCTTTTTAACACAGTTTCCCGTATCTCTTAAGGATTTGGATTCGGTATTGTCCCAGTTCAAAACCTCACTCTGTACAGCGTAAGTACCTACATCTCGCAGAGCTAAGTGAAGGCTATTTTAAAATGTGAATGTATACAGTTTGACCATTAAATCGCGTATTTAGTGGTACCTAATACCGTTTTACTAGTAGAAACGTGTGTTTAACTAAATACTTGTTTAGTATAATATACGTTCAGGCTGATGTTACAATGTCTAATAGTAACCATCCCATTTGCTTTATGTTCGTGGATTCCTAGCAAGTGTGAAGTCGACCATACATTGCTACTGTAAGAAGTGCTCATAGAGTTAAACCACGCTACATACATGGTTCATTTGTTTGCCAGCCATGCATTCGTGCGTAGCTTGACTGACGGCCGTGGATCGCAGTGGACGATCCCGCTTAAATTTTCATACAAAGTGGAGCTAAGCTGGCGCCTTTTACGTAAACTATAGGTAATATCTAATATCCTCCCGACCGAATTTCAGTCACGGCGGCTAATCTTGACAGACATTAGCCAGGTACGCAATAGATATTATAGTACACAAGTGTATGTGGAAACAGGTGCATTCTCTGTTCCTTTGCTCTAACATCAAAGAGTGAATAACATTTCTGCATACCTGTTGATACAGATGTGTACGAGATAAGTCCGTATGCGACGTTCGCGGGCGGCGCGGGCGCAGTGTCGGGCGGCGCGCGCGCCTACACGCTGCAGTTGCGCGCGCTCGCGCGGCACGACGACGACGCCGCGCCGCCGCTCAACCCCGCCTGCTGCGATGGTGAGACCTGAAATCTTTCTATCAGCTACTTTATTTATTTATTTAGGATCTCTAAACAAAGATGTACACAATACTTGACACAAAATAAAGGGCAATATCAGAGGGTCAATTCTACTAATTTTAACAACGTTCACAGTGATCTCAGTCTCAATCTGTCAAAAAATACTTCAAATTTCCCTACATTTTGACAAGTTTTTGACATTTCTTTATTGCTGAGATGAGACTGCGACTAGATTTTGAACGTTTTAAATTACGAGAATTGGCCTTCAGGTATTAAGTAGGTGCACTCCTTCACTTATAGGAGACCACATCATGCACAATTTACTTTTTCCATGAACTATTAGTCGACATTCTAAGACTAGTTGAAAAAACTAAGACTAGAAGACCACCCTCGATTACTAACAGAATGAAACTAGAATATTTGAAGTGACGTTACGGAGACGAAAGCTCAACATTCGTTGAATACAATGATGAATTATGTTACGAAATGTTTTAGCACTGAATGTAATGAATCCGCGAAATCACACACAATGCTTTATTTTTGTATTAAACTTGTTATTATCGTTCCTTTGTGCAGAAGAAACGTGTGTGGACGCATGCGACGCTCAACGGCGACGGAGACGCCGACGACATTATTGCCCGGACCACGGTGAGGACACTATTGTACTTAATTTACCATACGATTCTGTGTCAAAATAACTGGAATATTGAATCTATTCCTTCATTCTAAACGTTATTGTGATTTGTTAGAATGCATAGGTACAGTCAGTGAGGGAGTGAGGGGTCCGTGGCTAAATAATAACAGCCGCACATGTCGATCGATCAGGTTAAGCTACGCTTGCCGCGGTTGGTCTGTGGATGGGTGACCATCTTTACATATCGAAGACCCAGCCGTGCCTCGGAAAGCACGTTAAGCCGTTGGTCCCGCTGTCATTCGTGGATCTTTAACAGTCGTTACTGGTAGTCAGAAGCCCGAAAGTCTGACAACTAGTCTTACCAAGGGGTACCTACTACCTTCGGACATCCAGACGCACTGCAAGTGACCATCCCTACCTAGTTGCTATTCCACCAATTCGCACTAAGCATTTTCAAATGTCCTTTATAATGCGCACAGCAAAAGAGTGGAACTCTCTACCTGCGTTTGTTTTTCCGAGTGCATACAACCCGAATCTCTTTAAAGTAAGAGTGAACAGGCTGCTTCTGGGTGAGCTCACTCCATCGTAGACTTTGTCTCTGTCATCTCTGACCTAGACTAGAGTCAAGAGCAAACCCATTTCAAAAAAAAAAAGAGGGTATCGTATTATCCAATAACTGGATTGTGGAGGTCAGATAGGCAGTCGCTCCATGTAAAATACTGGTATTCAGCTGCATCCGGTTAGACTGGAAGCCGAATCCAACATAGTTGGGAAAAGGCTAGGCAGATGATGATTAGGTACAGTCAGTAACGAAAGTCTCTAACACTTCAGTCAAAAAATCTCTTTAATGTAGAAAATCAGTGTTTCGAATAATTTTGTATTAATTTAAATTATATGTAAAAGTAATATTGTTAATTTTCTTATATGCTGATCATATCTTCTCTAAAACTACAAGAACTGGGTGTTTGTATTTGTAAGAAAGAAAAAACATTTTATTTGGGACACGCACAGGAAATACAAACATTAAAAAAGAACATTTAATATAACAACATCATGAAAACAATAAAAAAAGACATTCATACTTTTCCGTTAATCATATAAAGATTAAAAGTAACAGAAAAGTGAAAACAACAAAAAAAAACAGTGGCACTCCAGGAGTGCCGACAGAAGTGAAAACTTGAAAAAGCATAGTAATTTTATAAATATATTTGAAAAAAAAAAAACTTAAAACAGAGGTGTCGGTTACGCTAACAGTGTCGCGAGTTCAATGGATTATTCCCATCTTAAAATATGGCCAATACGCCTAAAGAAGTATTCACTTCAAAAAAGAAGACCTGTGCAAGGCCAAAAAGGCTCCTATCTCAGCATGATACTGCGATGATATTTGTGATTTGTAATAAACTAACAATGTCTGTTCTTTGTCAACAGGTTGCTCACAAGATTCAGGAAGTTGAGAGACGAAACTGCCAAATTGCTTAGTGAAAAATATCTAGTCAGTGTAATAATATTAATATAGTTAATTCGGTTATACATATTAATATGTATACAAAAATTTATACAATAATATTGTCTATTTATATTACGATGTTTTTCTTTATTCTACCTATTTTCCCGAAATTTTCAATAAAAAGATAATGTGACACATTAAACGTATGTATTTATTTTCCTTTAAATATGACATGCAATTTTATTTTCACGAAAACCAATTTCGTCAAAAAGAATCTTGGAATTGATTCATTGAATGTCTACTTAAATTCCTTTTAGAGTAATGGACATGTCATGCTTAGCTAAAATATACCAAAAGTTAACCTCAATTTTCATTTGAAACCGGATATTCAAGTTTCTGTTATGGGGCTCATGGCTAAATGATAACATGGATAGAAAGAAAGAAAAGAAAGAAAGAAAGAAATTCATAGAACTTTGACAGTCGTTACGGGTAGTCAGACTTTTGGAACACGATAGAACACTGTCGTGTTCCAAAAGTCTGACTACACAGGGTAGTACTGGGTAACAACCCAGAATCTGGTTTGTGTAGGTCAGACAGGATATCGCTCCATGTAAAATACTGTGTCAATTTTTTTTTAATAACTGATAAAATATTTCAACTCAATTTCATGTGTTTAATTCATGGTTTCCCCTGCCATCTATTAAGTACAAAATTCTAGAACCAAAAACTAGTTACTCATGTCACAATTTTTTAAATTAGTTCTAATTTAAAATACTTTAAAGGTAAATAAGTCTATAGTTAAATAACGCGAAACTCGTTACTAAGTTCTGGCTGACTTATTTAGGCCCCCTTGCACCACAAATCACTAAATGCTTTTAAACATTTATAAAACATCATTCTGTCTCTTTCATCATCAAACGAGTGTCAGAAACAGCCAGTGGGCCTTAGATTTTATACCTATTTCACTTTTTCCATATAACTGCTACGAAAGGCATTTGGCTGATATAAAATAATAATTTTACCCGGAAAAGACACTCCAAAACTGTCCTCTTTGCAAAAGATGGCAATCTTAAAATCCAACAGGTTATGACTGTACCCTTGTAAAGGGCTCATTGTAAAAAAGGGAACAAATTGGGATCCTATCCCTGCAAGTAGCCCTGCACTATTTATTACATCATCCATGGAAAAGGCTTTGGGTTGGGTTTTGTTATAGCTTAAGTAAAAAAGAAAGAATAGTAAGATACCTATTAGGTACTTTGTTTTAAAAAAGAATGCGAAATGTGGATGTTATTGTTAATATACCTACACCTCAGTCTGCCCAAACCTTCGTGGAATGCAGACGTGATTGTATGTTAGTATCAGTATAACACCATAAATATGTACCTCGCCATATATGGATAATTAGTAGTGTACATACTTTTTTTTATTAGCCATTAATGTCCCACTGCTGGGCAAAGGCCTCCCTCATTAATGTCCCACTGCTGGGCAAAGGCCTCCCTACCCTCCTTCCACGTCTCTCTGTCCAGAGCTGCCAAGGACCCAACTTTATTAAAGGACTCCAGCTCATGCTCATACTTAACTAGTAAATATATTCGAAGTTCTAATACCTACTTGCATGAAAACCGTTGCATGTTTTAAAATTTAAAACATTTAACGTTCGAATAATTTAAAATTTAAATGATTCGACCGTTAAAGAAGGACTAAGGCTAAACAAGAGAGGTACCTACTAGCTTTAGATTCGCCTACCTCTTAAACATCCGTACCGTGTGTGGGATGTCTTATGCTTTAAGGCCAATATCCCGGCGGCCACCGGCCGGGGCCACCACAACATACTTGAAGAAAATTGTTCTTACGGATGAGACTGTTTCGTATTTTATGTAAATGCTTTTTATGTAAATGCTTATTATAAACGTTACATGTTATAAATTACTCTTACAACGTCTAGGTACTAGAGGAAACAAAAAAGCAGAATTACGGCTACATGAGAGAATTAATCATTTCAGAACCTGTTTCATACCTTAAGGTATGCATAGGAGCGATAAGTAGGTAGTTACCCAAGCAAATCGTTCTAATTGATGAGACTATTTCGTTTATTTATGTGGATTGTGAACGCAATCGGTCAGTCCGACCTCACAGTTTACAAATAAATTAATGAAAAGTTAGACTGTATGATGTAAATTTTTCTCTGTTTTTATTAGAACTAAAGTTCTTAATAATTTATTAGAATCTAGCCTGATTTAATACAATTAGTGAATGGATAGTGGATTCTAATCCTTAGTTTTAAAATAAACAGATTGTTTATTACAGTTGTAAATTTCATTTTTTTTTTCGTCTTCGTCCTTGAGGACAGGCAAAGGGTCAAGCCCATACAGCCAGGTCTGTAATATTAATTTAACTTTTAATGTAAATTATTATTTATAAATAACAAAATTAAAATTAAATACTAACTTAACTAAAACTATACAGAAACTAAAAAATTGCGTCGAAAAATTCATCCGCATCGCTGTCGACTGGTAATGTACCCAAAAGACTGGCGGCATTACCACGTTGTATCGCGATGCTCAGCCTCTGGCCAAGGTAAAAGCCAGCCCTTGGGTCACGGGAAGTGTCAACCAGCCGTTTAGATATTTCTTTAAAAAGACCATGAGCACTCGGACCCCACGGCCCGAGAGTTTCAACCTAACAATTGTCAGCATTACACATAAATTACAAATAATTAAAAAAAAAAAAAAAATGTAAATTTCATTATTATTTTTATAATAAAAATCATAAACAAAGATGGATTTATAAAAAAATATGGCTGACACATTTTAGGTCTTTCAAAATACTCTGTCCACTACGGTCCACAGGAGCTGAAAAACTATATTTATATATAACAAAATAAAAATAAAAAACTTAATGGTATATTAAAAATATTTTAACAGATTAGGGACAGCATCATGTTGCATGTTAGGTCTTAAATAATTCCACTAAATAAGGGCTGTCACATGTTAGGTCTTACAAAATACTACATTCGTTACTGGCCACATGCAGCAAGTGAAAAGCTCAATAAAAAAAACTATTAAATATTTTAAAGAAGACCAAAAAATCTAAGGGCATCTTAGTAGTTTTAAACAAATTGCGGATAGCATTACATGTTAGGTCTTAAATAATTCCGTTTCTAGGAATATTTTTTTGGGTCTACCATAATACTTATTCATTTTTCGAAAGTCGCTGATACACCAGCTGAAGATATGCAGTGCTTGGTATCATTCTGCAGTGGCATCTACGGGAATCAACAAAAGCAGGTACTGGTTGTCTAACTAGCTATTATAAGAAATAAAGTATGTAGGTACCTAAACAGGTGACGCGTCGGTAACGTGAGGATCCTGGCAAAAGCCGAATATAGAAAAAATATAGGTATAGAAAACGAAAAGTTTCGTGGTACTGATAAAAGAGGTAAAATTACTTGTATATATGTTTGTTAATAACCTCTAGAAAGAAAAGAGAAGAAAGATTTTATTTTATTTTAAAGTACTAACTGATACGATAAAAAAAAGCTTTCACTGATAGAAAGCTACCCTATTAACTAGTGCCATGTTTTAGCAAAAGATAAATTAGTTTTTTTTCCGTGAGTACTGTCTCACTACTGGGCAAATGCTTCCCCCATTTTCTTCCACACTTCCTTTTACTGTGCCTTCTCCGTCCAATCGATTAAGATCGAGTCCAAATCGTCACGCCAGCGTTTCTTAGGCCTGCTTCGATGACGACGCCCATCTTTAGGCACCCACTGTGTGACACCAACCCGCACTAGACCAGCGCCGCGGGTTATGGTCTGAACCCCCAATAAATATGGAAAGCACAAGAATAATAAAGTAGATATAATTAACGAAAAAACTAACAACATTAACCGTATCTCGAATTCATTAAACATTAACAGCAAGGTCGAAATTACCATCTATAGTACACAATTATACCTATAAAACAGCAATTAATCTGGGATCAAGGCAGTCAGTGTTCATCTCAACCGATGGGATCAATTAGGAAGTAATCCGCTTACAAGCATTAACTGTGAGTTTGATCCATACAGGGTTACTCACAGCGAGGCGGTTATTATCATAGACCAAGTCATAATTAAACTGTCATAATCGGGGTGAGATCAGTAGTTATGAAGAGGTTTCTGAGATAGGTAGTTATATTGGCCAGATAAGGTAGTTTGAAGTAAGGTTGCGAAATTATATTAGCTCAGTTACTATCCAAGTCGTTATTTTCCACTTGAAAAGTGAGAATCATCGTCCACCGCAGTCGTAGAAGGACACACACCTATATAAGAAATATGTATAGGTAAAAATTTGTTGCATAAGAGTGTACGAAACTCAGTGTTTAATTTAGAATGTAAAGCAATCAATTTAATTTATTTAGATAATGTATTTCTTTTATCTCAAAAATCTCGAAACGTTCCTAATCCTAACTACATGTCATACTCTAACACAAATTCCCAGCCATTGCCAATAATACAGCAGATAGAGCTTTTGGTGGAGAGCGAATGTATGAGTAATAGAGACGACGCTCTGAAAAACGAAACTTTTCTAAAACTCGAAAAAGGAAAAACTAAAAAAAAAAAACTAAAAAAGTAAACTAGTACTTAAACTTTTACTCTAAGTGCCATATTAACAGCCGCAAACTATTCTACAGAATGCAAAGCGCAACTACTTCCTACTTCCCAGTTCCCACGCCTCACGGTTAAACTCGTCCACGCTAAGTCAATATCAAAGCACATAGGCAGAACTAATTCACACAGAAGTTACTCTGTGAATTACTTCACCGCAGCGCAATCTACAATCCGCAGAAGGGTTCCGACAGTGGCAATTAAGAGCGGCGGCCCACTCGCAACATATGGAGGCCACACAAAAATGTAAGTAAATAGCCCACACTCACACTCGCACGCGCTGTGAGAATATTTGCCAGGGAAAATGCCCCACCAAGTTTTATTGTATTGAACAAGTTCATGGGTGTTTCGTAAGTTTTACCGGGGTAAGATTGTTTACGTGTTTCTTTACCTACTACATATTGCGATAACAGGCAGTATTAAGGTTATGTTTGATTAATTTTTTCATTAAGTCATGAAAAAATTAATCAAACATAACCTTAATAATGAACACTCAGCAGTGGTAGCCCAGAGGTAACGACCCTGATTTATGAGATGTAGGTCGTGAATTCGATCCCAGGCAGGCGCTTTACAATATCGACGATATCGACGACGATATCGTCGATGTGCAATATTTATCGCCGGGTACTGTATTCTGGGTAAGTAATTTCATCACCACTGTTCTAAAACGGTGAAGGGAAACACCGTAAGGAAACCGTCCTGTCCTAGTGCCGAAAATTTTAAGGCATGTGACATCTACCAACCCGCACCGGACCCGCGTGATTTCAGCTCCCTCCCTCTCGAAGAGAGGAAGCTTCGATATGACGCAAACAATAAACACAAAACTAAAAATCAGAACAATAAAAAAAAATCAAAAAAAGTGAGCCGTCACGGGACGCCTGGCAGATGTGAAACATCGACATTATTTTGTAAAAGTAATATGATTGAAAAGAACAGTGGGAAGAGAATCGCAGTCGATTGCGCATGGCGACGCAAGACTGTGACTGTATATATACACCATCATATAGCGTGGCGACGCGTCGCCACGGCATGCGTCGCCACGCCAGAAATTTGTTTTACGTGCGGCTATAGATGTTTCACATCAAAAAGCAATTATTTATATTGTTACGATTTTAATTTTAAATAAATTACCTATGTTATACAGATTAATACAGATTTACATTCAAAATGTAAGCAAACAAACAAAAACTATAACCTACGAATAAAAGCTACGCAAAGTTGATGTAGCTCCAAAACGGTTCAGTACATTACCGTATATAACACGTTTGTATGCTAATTTTATTCCCAAAATCCGGTCTGATGGAAAACGGTCCCTCCAAGTAGGTATTATCACACGGGACAGACCCAGGCGAAGTTTTGGGTCGATTTGATAACACATCCCAAATACGGCACCCACTGAGTCCATTATCTTATCATACAAACGAAATTATCCGAATATAGTATTTATATAATACTATTTCGTTAAATCTCTTGAATATTTTCTCTCTGCTTGAGCTCGTATAAGCATCGGTTGAAGGATTACGATTTCAGTAATGGAAAGTCATCAAATTGAGTGGAGGATAAAAGATAAGTAATTGAAGTCGTTTGTATTAATGTTCGGACACAAAGCTGGATTATATCCCCCACTCGCAATTCAAATCTTTTCATCAAATTGCTGTTACCGGGATCCTTTTTTAATTATCTAAATATGCGTATACCTACATAAATTCAAATTCAAATAATTTATTTTCTCTTCACAAACAACTGTATCATATAAATTTAAACGAGCTTATAAACTGGTTTATGGGAGACTGGTGTCTGCACTTCCTAATACCTGTTTATCAGATCACCAGGGTATGTGAACATAATTAGTTAGTTAATTATTAATTTAGTAACTGTGAAGGGATATAGGGCATAACATAAAATCAATAATAAGCACACAGATTAAAAACTATAAAACAAAAAGAAAAGTAAGTGGAAAAAAGGTGATTTAATATACATAAGGGTAGTGTACCTAAAGAATCCATACTTTTTTTTTTGTGGATGGGAAATCATCAAATGACTCCTCCCGCTCTGGGTGGAGCGGAAGGGAGTGTCAGACTCTTACTGACTAAAACCCACCCACACCCACCCACCCTCGCCCTTTATGTTCCGGGCCAGCGGTAACCATTTCGGACAATCCCGCTGACGGACAATCCCGCTGACGGACAATCCCGCTGAAAAGAATCCATACTAATATTATAAATTCGAAAGTAACTCTATCTGTCTGTATGTTACCTTTTCACGCCTAAACCACTGAACGGATTTCGATAAAATTTGGCCGAAAGATAGATTGCATCCCGGGAAAGGACATAGGATAGTTTTTATCCCGATATTCCTACGAAATTGACACTTATGCGGGTAAAACTGCGGGGCGCTGCTAGTTTGTTATAAATTCAGCGTACATTTCGCCATAGTTAGTAAAGCGATACGGTTGGCTTTGTAAAGGTGTATCATAGCAGATTATCCCGTCTTGAGGGCTATTAATCACAGGTTTGGAAACTTACACCGACCTCGAAGGCTTACATTCGTGAGATAGGTTTTGACGGTGGGAACAGTGGTTAACTTGCTTATCTTTACGCGTGTATACCTAGTAGGGATTAGCGGAACTGCTTTTTTAGGATTCCGTACCTCAAAAAGAAAAATGGAACCCTTTTAAGATCACTTCGTTGTCCGTCTGTCTGTCCATCTGTCAAGACCCAATTTGTCAGTAACGCATGTAGTTATCAAGTTGAAATTAATATCAAATACCTGAGTATTTGATCTGAGGCTGCAGTCCCTTGAAGCAGTGAAAAATCAAACTTCTAAGTCAACGCAATCAAAAGATACGGGCGTTTATGTTCCGGAATCAAAACCTATAGGGTACTTCCCGTTGACCTTTTTTTTTTTTTGTTGTCGGGGGGAAGCCTTCAAAAGGCACCCGACCTCCGGGGAGGGAGGTCGGGGAGTGTGGGATTTTTACCTCACTAAAACCGCCCCGGTGATCACCTTCAGCACATATTCTAGGTCACTTTCCGTTGACCTAGAATCACAAGTAAAGAAAAAATCCGAAAACCGTAAGTTTTTAGTTACATACCTACAAATTTGTACGGAACCCTCGGTGCGCGAGTCCAACTCGCACTTACCGGTTTTTTTAATCAATATCTACCTACGCGAGACATGGGAGAAAATAATGTTAATATTCCGATGTTCGTATCTAACCTATGATCCTCTCCAATCAGCTTAGCGAGTAATTCGATGAATACACGAATAGGTACTTACCTAAGCAATTACTAGCTATACGACAATACACACCGGGAAAAATCATCATCATCATTTTAGCGGAAAGACGTCCACTGCTGGACATAGGCCTCCCCCAAGCACCTCCACTTCGACCGGTTCTGTGCTTCTCGTATGCAACCGGTTCTCGTCGGTCCGGAGTGTACGCGTGTTGTATGTTGCCAGGTCCAGTTTTCGGTGATTGTTGTAGCCTGATCTCTTCCGGGGATTCTTAGCACCCCTTGCCTCACCGTGGCCTTGTCCGCTACCGTAGCCAAGGGTCGGCGGGCCGCCGGGTACTAGGAGCCAAGTGTTTTTTGTGCTTGTCATTCTTGGGGAAGGGGGTTGCCATAATTGCCACGCTTGGCAGGCGGGTTGGCGATCGCAGTATGGTATGGTGGTGGAATGCATAGAGAACGCTGCTGCCCATTCTCCGGTACGACCCTTAGTCGCCTTTTACGACACCCACGAGAAGAATGGAGTGGTGCTATTGTTTAAGTCCGGCACCACACAGACTACCGGCAAAAATAATCGAGAGCAATCGAATAAAAATTCTGCCGTGTAATTTCATTGTCTATTTATGGGCTGGTTTTACAATCAACAGATAATTTTTATTCGTGGAATAAAATTGACGTCTGACGGTTTATGTATGGAAGAACTGTCAAACATTCAAAAATACTCCTCCGATAAAATTATCTGGCGTTCAAAAAATCATAAGACAGATAAACATCATTGTATTTGGAGAAAATTGGTTAGTTTGGGCTAGCATTTCTAAGATAGTTCTAAAAAGCAATGCGTATCGCGTCAATTAACATCAACAGCCCCAAGAGATAAATCTCATAGATTTGCTGAGTACCTACGGGATCTACCTTTTGTACATAATATAGAAAGATACGAAGTTACATGCAAGTAAGGCTGTTTACGCTGCCTCAAGGGAAGACTACTTACAATTTGTAAAGTTAAGTCTATATTAAAACTTACAACATTCTGCTTCAATATGTAAATATTATTTAGTTAAAACAAGGTCTTTGAGAAACAATTAAGAATTTAGGTTGGGATTATAACAATTCTGAAATTATAAAGACATCGGTCGTAATCAATCTTTGTCTTGTTACAAAATTAATAGGGACTAAGCCTGTAATACCAAGACTTTGCAAGATGTAATTAATCTGTTTTCAATGTTACGGGAATTTGTTATATGCACAATCAATTTTATTTGATACCTTTTGAGTGTAAACATAAGCGCAAGATACCTAGATTTATAGAGGTCTGGTTTATTGTCCTAGGGACACAAAACAACAAAAAATGAACATTATCTACATCATCACCATCATCAGCCTACAGCAGTCCACTGCTGGATATAGGCCTCTCCTATTGCACGCCATTCAATTCTCATCCAGCTGCTACCAGCCATCCTGCGAAGATCTTTACTCCACCTAGCCTGAGGGCGCATCTTACGTTTACCAATTCGCGGTCACCACTCAAGAACACGTCAACCCCAACGGTCATCGGTTTTACGGCTAATATGGCCGGCCCATTGCCACTTCAGCTTGCTTATTCTGTGAGCTATGTCGACAACTTTGGTTCTCTGCCGGATCACCTCGTTGCGGATTCGATCCCTCAGAGAGAGTCCAAACATAGTCCGTTCCATAGCTCGCTGAGCGATCTTGAATTTATGAACCAGCCGTACCGTGAGTGTCCACGTTTCGGCTCCGCAATTCATAACTGGCAGGACACACTGATTAAAGACCTTAGTCTTTAGGCAATGTCCAATGATTGTGTTTTTCCATCATGAATGCCTCCGTAGCAGCCCAGAGTTTAGATTTCTATCCGGTTGATGGCAATAGGGTTGCCCTCATTACTTGGGATTTAACCATAGCTGGCGAAATGTGGGTGTACAAATACACTTTTGCGTAACCCTGCAATGATCCTAGGTACGTATAAGTAATTCACTAGTAGGTATGTAGTACTGGCTCAACTTTTCGTATTGAGATTATATTCACTCTCTTTTCATAGAGAAACGTATTTTCATAAAGTTTGAACAGTTTCCAAGTCTGTATTCGAATATACTTTATTTGCACAGAAAAATGTGGAAGATTTTCAAATTTTATGAAAATTATATTTCTTTGAACTACTTTCATGAAATGCTGGTGCTGTAGTGGTCGGCATTTGGTCGCCTTTGCTTTCATGTTTTTAATATGCGTGTTGCGGTGAAAATCGCTATTCAAAGTTTACAAAATTCGGTTTTCCTGGAACCTTTTTCGCAAGGTTGTGTAAGTCCAGGTTCGCACGAGCGCGTTTTTCCCACGGCGATGTTTTTTCGCGCACAGGATTGTCAACGCACTGCTTAGCGTCGAGAGTTGAAAATCCATAAAAGTGTTTTTTGACGCGCTGGGATGCGCTCCGTTGGGTTCTCAATGCTCGGTTAAACACCGAGAGTTGAAATTGCAGTGTGCGATAAAATTCCGCCGCGATTCCTTTACGTCGTGCGGGCGTGGGCGTCAGTGGGCGTCAGATTGGCGCGATCTCAATAGTTAGCGGATTTGTTGAACGTCCTCGCACGCGTATACAGAATGGTCGTGTGTAGGTACAGTCACGAGCATAAATATCTATACACTTGGATTTATTCAAAGACGATTTTCTCCTTTAGTTTTGAATGAAATATGTTATTACGAACAAAGTATTTTCGAACCCATAGGTTTGTGTAAAGTGTCGTGTTTCAACGTTGCATTCGTTATATCACGAAAAAATCTCAATTGTAAGTTGCCAAGTGTTGACATATTAGTGCTCGTGACTGTACAGGATGCTCCCCACGTATGAGCCTGTAACTTTTTATATACTTGGTTTTAGTTTATTGTGAAGGGAAACGTATTCTTTAAAATTATTCTTTAGAAACAATAACTGGTAAGTTTATTAAACTTTTCGTTTAAATAAATAAGTTATTGTTTCCAAAGAATAATTTTAGCACACAAAGGAGAACTTAATGCCTTAAGTTTGGTTTGAAGGCTTCGTTATTGAAAACCTATATGTTACATGCTTTGATAATAAGTTTCATTTTGTTTATTCCTTTAATAAACAATCTATATCTAAAAATAAATAAAACTGAAGTGTCTAGTTGTAATTTCAAAATAACAGTTTTTTACTAAATGCATATACGGTATAACAAAAAAACATACATATAATTTTTGTCTGTTTGCATATTTGCTCCAGCTAATCTCCGAAACGGCTAGACCGATTTTGATGAAATTTGGAGTAGAGATACTTTGAACCCTGGGAAGGAATATAAGTTTTGTTATTGATATACGACGCGGGCGAAGCCGCGGGTGGAAGATGTTCGGTTATATAAAGATAGCCGTTGTAGTATCTCAACCATTTCATGAGATAAACATTGTTTATTAATAATGGATTAACTTGACTAATCACATTATTAAATATTACAAGCCAATCCAAGACTGTAAGCTACCTACCTATTCTCGTAAGTAACGGTTTCCTAGAAGAACGGTGACCGCCACATAGCGTCCGCACTTTATCGGTGAATGACATATTACCGAAACGTTATTTGTGCAAGTAAGTTTGTGCGTTTTTGACACCATAAAATCCAACCCCGCTGCCCAAAGATTTAAATTGGTAGATTTGCTTTCACCGTACTTAGTCACGCGGAAAAGTGTCCATCCATACTGAAAAGAGTGAGCTCACGTATTTATGTAGCGTTTCCATGGAAACGCTGACTCACACAATGACGCAGTGACTTGACTTGATTGTCATGACAATCAAATCAAGTCACTGCGTTATTGTGTGTCAGTGGTGTCAAAACGAAACAGAAACATTTGACGCTTTAAATCTTTGCCGCTGTCATCATTTTCACGACCGGCGACCGCCGTCACTACGGTCGTTATATGTGGTCACCAATTTTCTAGGAAACCGTAACTCTAACCAACTTTAAACACGATTGTTATTCGCACACGCATTAACATTAACATCAGTCTCTCGGTCGCCACAGATGCATCGTATCGAGTGGTACCCGATCTTGGTTCTCATGTCTAGAGTCTGAGAGAGATGACGCTGTAATTAGATCTGCAACCAACGCTCCCAAGCTTACAGG